>WNWK01007703.1:0-91377 GCA_009830355.1 Cherax destructor | reverse complement strand
TTGTGAGGCATTTAAAACCGCTAAGGTTGGTTTTCCCCTGGATCTCACTTGCAGCTTCTCCCTGTACTTTCTACCATTGCTTTTTACATTTCCTTTAACCACTCCGCGATTTCTCACACCACTAACACCAGTTGCCGACCTTTGTCCGGGTGTCACTATATCTTCCAAATCAGACGGGGTCGCAGCCCATTTGTGGGAATCCCCAAAAATCTTCATGTCCACATCACTTTCCTCTGCACGGTGGATGTTTACCTCCACGACCTGAGGCGAGAAGTGGTCCACCGATTGTTCCACAATGTCCCCAATCATCCGCTGGTCCATGTTCTCCAAAGTAGGCAAGCCAGCATCAAGATGCTGGACCTCTGCCATATTCTGAGTGTCTAACATCTTCCTTAGAACTATCTGGAGGGAAGTATTCAGGACCTTGTCAGGGTCTCAAGGCTCTACTGACTCAACCTCCTCCAACTTCACACCATCCTGTGACACTGTCAGGAGTGTGGTACACACCTCCTCGGCATCTCCTTGCTTACTAAGTGGTACCTCACTTGAAGTTTCAGCAACACTCGTCACTCCTTCCCTCTCTGGTCATCTTGTTCACCACCTCCTCCATATGCCAAGTTGAACGGTGTGCTTCCTGCTTTTGATCACATATAGCAGCTATGTGATCAAACTTCCTGTATATGTGACAAGTATGTTGCTGGCCACTATAGGTCACAAAGACCTGAGTGCAAAAATCCTCCAAGATGACAAAGGAAGGTATGGGGTATTTCAGTGACATTTTCAGTGAAAATGACCCCTCCAAACGTGACCTGGTGCATGGTGCCATAAGCACCAAAACCATCACGTAGGTCGTCTTCTAAAGCTCCAAATGGCACGTTACGGACATGTATCCATGTGTAATAACGAGATACATCCCTTAGGCGTACCTCCACTGCCGCGTTGACGTTCAATCGTAAATCTTCATATTTATCAACTATCCTCTCATACACACCGACAGTTGTCAATTTGACAAAGATTCGTTTTGCTCCATTTAGTGCCACTCGGTACAGTTCACTATTGTAAGTATGATAAGTATCCCTCAGGATCTACGGGAGTAGAACAGAAGCTGTCGTCCCATAAATGGAACCACGTAGAAGCTCTATGCATATAGTGTTGACTCTCTTTCTTGCAATTGCCAGCCGGCTAGGTAAGAGGCGAGAGCTCAAAGGCAGGCGTCCACACAGGCCAAGGCCTGCGCGAAGAATGATGAACTGGACCCTTTGGTCTCATGGGTATCTCATGGAGAGGCGCCCTGTTCCACTCTGACAATTTTCAGGTTCCAGTGTCTGTCAGCCATATACTGTTGGACTGTCCTGTCTATTAGCGAGCATGCAGAATTTACCTCAGCCGTCGTCACCGCTCTAACGCCCCTACTTTATCTTCCCTCCTTGCTGATGGACCACCTTTGACACAGACTCCCTCATCGATTTTTATGACAGCAACTGATTTACTGCACAAACTTTGATGATACTTCTCTTAGCACTTCTCACAGCACTTTCTAGCTCTCCCTCTGTTATCCTATCTACCCTTGCTACTCTATAATCCTGCACTATCCCCAATCCTGCTGTGCTGTATGACTCTTGTAAGTTTAATGCTTCTTATGATTATAATAAGTTATTTCTTAGAATCCATCAAAATGTTCACACACACACACACACACACACACACACACACACACACACACACACACACACACACACACACACACACACACCACACACACACACACACACACACACCGCACACACACCACACACACACACACACACACACACACACACACACACACACACACATACATATATATATATATATATATATATATATATATATATATATATATATATATATATATATATATATATATATATCGTCGTTAATGCCCATCGTTAAATCATTGAACGCCCGTCGTTAAGTTATCATCGTACGCCCGTCGTTAAGTCAACAAACTTAATGACAGGCGTACCATGATGTTCAGTTTGCAGACTCTTGTCGAACATAACCGAAACAAAACAAAACCCCCTGGCATAAGGAGCAATCCTGCACTTTTGTATAACATTGTTGTTTAAGTCTGTGCACAATTCACTCCACTAAATTACTATTGAGTTTGTACAGCCCATAATTTAAGTTATATACGGTATTCCCATCATGTTTCAGGAGGGAGGACTCTATTATGCTTCTTTCCATGGTGGAACTGTTGGGTACAATTATGTGGGCGGCAGCCCACCCCGGTGGGTGATTACAAGAGCTGACATAGTTAAAGATCGCATTCGACACCTGGCCTGTCCTGATTGAGTACTGGTGTTGGGATAATCTGGTTTCCAGAGGTTTACCTGTCTGACTAATGTATGAGAGTGGGCAAAGGGTACATGGGACCTTGTAGACTCCACCCACATTATTAGGTGGAGTGTTTTTAATCTGTCTCTGTTTCACTGTCCCAGTGTTTTTGAAAGTCAGATTTATATTGAGTTTCTTTAGTGCCTCCCGCAGGCAGACCAAATTGTCATTGTATGGCAACACCAAGACATTTTTCCTGTCAGGCGTTTCCTTAGGTTCAGTCCTGTAGAAAGTCTTCCCAGCTGACAGTATGGCTGACAGCAGGGCCTTCTCAAAAAAATCCCTGGGATATCTCAGTATTGTGGCTATGTTAAATATCTTGTTGATTTCATCGTCTAAATACTCAAGACTGCAGATACACAAAGTTCTCAGGAACATTGTAAGGAAAACACTTCTTTTAACCCTAGATTCACGATTGGAATAATAATGAATGTATGACGACACATTGGTGGTCTTCCTGTAGAATGTAAATTTGAAACTTCTGTCGATGCGATGGATTAAAACGTCTAGGAAGGGTAGAGTATTATCTATTTCATGCTCTACTGTGAACTTAATAAAAAATACCAGACCATTAGTCTAGGTAGGAACTCATCAATTTTGTGAGACTGGCCGGTGCCTACACACTACCACTCTCTGAAAACTTACCATACTTCTCCTGTTGTTGACTTTGCAACATTACATAGCTCCTGATGACGCACTGAGAAGTGTGAAAGTACTTGAGCTAAAGATTTCCACACCTCGTGGCTTGTCTTGCATTGTTAAGGTCGCCTGTCTGCGGTTGTTTTGCATAATGAACGCCACTCGCCAACTCTTCTCCTAATTCTCACTCCTTTTTCTTCCTTGACTTTCGTTGTTACTTCCTATAAACGCTCACTTTTCAAAGCCCATAAAGCTTTACTTAAGTTTGTAATCCTAAATAAGTGCCTAAGTGAACAGGTTCTATCGAAATCGCTACTGCAGAACAGGTTGGCTACTACACCGTTTGATCAACTACACAGGTTAGTGCTTACTAAAAATATTGAATTAGTATGACATGATATATATATATATATATATATATATATATATATATATATATATATATATATATATATATATATAATATATATATATATATATAATATACAAGGTATGATATAGCACGTAAGGAAAGTAGTTTGTTGGATTATGTATTGGTGGATAAAAGGTTGATGAGTAGGCTTCAGGATGTACATGTTTATAGAGGGGCAACGGATATATCAGATCATTATTTGGTTGTAGCTACAGTTAGAGTAAAAGGTAGATGGGACAAAAGGAAAATGGCAACAGCAAGTAAGAGAGAGGTAAAAGTGTATAAACTAAGGGAGGAGGAAGTTAGGGTGAGATATAAGCAACTATTGGCAGAAAGGTGGGCTAGTGCAAGTAGGAGTAGTGGGGTTGAAGAGAGTTGGGATAGTTTTAAAAATGCAGTATTAGAATGTGGGGCAGAAGTTTGTGGTTATAGGAGGGTGGGTGCAGGAGGAAAGAGGAGTGAGTGGTGGAATGAAGAAGTAAAGGGTGTGATAAAAGAGAAAAAGGTAGCTTATGAGAGGTTTTTACAAAACAGAAGTGTTAGTAGAAGAGCAGAGTATATGGAGAGTAAAGAAAGGTGAAGAGAGTGGTGAGAGAGTGCAAAAGAAGAGCGGATGAAAGAATGGGAGAGGATCTGTCAAGAAATTTTGCTGAAAACAAGAAAAATTTTGGAGTGAGATAAACAAGGTAAGAAAGCCTAGGGAACGAATGGATTTGTCAGTTAAAAACAGAGTAGGGAGTTAGTAGATGGGGAGCTGGAGGTATTGGGTAGATGGCGGGAATATTTTGAGGAACTTTTAAATGTCGATGAAAAGAGGGAGGCGATAATTTCATGTACTGGCCAGGGAGGTACAACATCGTTTAGGAGTGAAGAAGAGCAGGATGTGAGTGTGGGGAGGTGCGTGAGGCATTACGTAGAATGAAAGGGGTAAAGCAGCTGGAATTGACGGAATCATGACAGAAATGTTAAAAGCAGGGGGATATAGTGCTGGAGTGGTTGGTATTTTTGTTTAATAAATGTATGAAAGAGGGAAGGTACCTAGGGATTGGCAGCGAGCATGTATAGTTCCTTTATATAAAGGGAAGGGGATAAAAGAGAGTGTAAAAATTATAGGGGAATAAGTTTACTGAGTATACCAGGTAAAGTGTATGGCAGGGTTATTATTGAAAGAATTAGAGGTAAGACAGAGAGTAGGATTGCAGATGAGCAAGGAGGCTTTAGAGTGGGTAGGGGATGTGTAGATCAAGTGTTTACAGTGAAGCATATATGTGAACAGTATTTAGATAAAGGTAGAGAAGTTTTATTGCATTTATGGATTTAGAAAAGGCATATGATAGAGTGGATAGGGGAGCAATGTGGCAAATGTTGCAAGTGTATGGAATAGGTAGTAAGTTGCTGAAGGCTGTAAAGAGTTTTTATGAGGATAGTGAGGCTCAGGTTAGGGTGTGTAGGAGAGGGAGATTACTTCCCGGTAAAAGTAGGTCTTAGACAGGGTTGTGTAATGTCACCATGGTTGTTTAATATATTTATAGATGGGGTTGTAAAGAAGTAAATGCTAGGGTGTTGGGGAGAGGGTGGGATTAAATTATGGAGAATTAAATGCAAAATGGGAGTTGACACAGTTACTTTTTGCTGATGATACTGTGCTTATGGGAGATTCTAAAGAAAAGTTGCAAAGGTTAGTGGACGAGTTTGGGAGAGTGTGTAAAGGTAGAAAGTTAAAAGTGAACATAGATAAGAGTAAGGTGATGAGGGTATCAAACGATTTAAATAAAGAAAAATTGGATATCACATTGGAGAGAGGGATTATGGAAGAAGTAAATGTTTTCAGATATTTGGGAGTTGATGTGTCAGCAGATGGGTTTATGAAGGATGAGGTTAACCATAGAATTGATGAAGGAAAAAGGTGAGTGGTGCATTGAGGTATCTGTGGAGACAAAAACGTTATCCATGGAGGCAAAGAAGGGAATGTACGAAAGTATTGTGGTACCAACACTCTTATATGGGTGTGAAGCATGGGTTGCAAATGCTGCAGCGAGGAGGAGGCTGGAGGCAGTGGAGATGTCCTGTCTAAGGGCAATGTGTGGTGTAAATATTATGCAGAAAATTCGGAATGTGGAAATTAGGAGAAGGTGGAGTTACTAAAAGTATTTGTCAGAGGGCTGAAGAGGGGTTGTTGAGGTGGTTTGGTCATTTAGAGAGAATGGATCAAAGTAGAATGACTTGGAGAGCGTATAAATCTGTAGGGAAGGAAGGCGGGGTAGGGGTCGTCCTAGAAAAGGTTGGAGGAAGGGGTAAAGGAGGTTTTGTGGGCGAGGGGCTTGGACTTCCAGCAAGCATGTGTGAGCGTGTTAGATAGGAGTGAATGGAGACGAATGGTTTTGGGACATGACGATCTGTTGGAGTGTGAGCAGGGTAACATTGTGTGAAGGGATTCAGGGAAACCAGTTAATTGATTTAGTTGGACTTGAGTCCTGGAAATGGGAAGTACAATGCCTGCACTTTAAAGGAGGGGTCTGAGATAGTGACAGCTGGGAGGGACTTTTCTCAGCTGTAGTATCTGAGCTCCTCTGCAAAGACAGTGATTATGTATGAGTGTGGTGAAAGTGTTGAATGATGATGAAAGTTTTTTCTTTTGGGGATTTTCTTTCTTTTTGGGTCACCCTGCCTCGGTGGGAGACGGCCGACTTGTTGAAAAAAAAAAAAAAAATATATATATATATATATATATGTATATAAATATATATACATATATATGCTGTCTTTCACCCGGTACCCAACAGCTGGCGCCCTCCCACCCACACCATGTCACAAGAAGTGCAGGGTTCCCAGGAATCTCCAGGACAGAGCCAACGCCTTGGAACCCGTCCCCGAGGCATCTGCCAGGTGTGCCATAGGGAATGTGCACTCAATCCCTCTTCTGGCAACATCCGTGCACACAATGGATGTCTAGGCTCCAGGAGGGCTCCAAATGGGAACAGCCAACAGACCCTCCCAGCAGACAGAGCTGACAGCCACCCTGACTTCACCTCTACAGAGGACCTAAAAGCTGCAATCAAATTAACATCCACCAGGACGCTGACACACATCCCCAAAGCAGCTCGCCATGAAGCTGCCAGCAAATTCGCTGACCTCTTGAAGAAAGTCAACGATGCTCCTGCAAACAATAGATCCTGGCACAACCTTCTGCTTTTTGGCAATGCCTGTTTGGCTGTCCCACCAAGGAGGGACAAGTCACTAGCTACATCAGTTATCAGGGCAATAAATGCATTCCCTAGAGATGACAACCTTGTCCGTATCCCCTCCAGGACGTCAAACACCCGCCAGGCAAATGTCAACAACAGGACACCAGACGCCTCAAAAATCAGGGCCCACATTAGCAGAAAAATAGAAGAGGGTAATACTATCGGAGCACTGAGGCTTATAACCAGTGAGGATACCATCGCTCCTAAGGATATCATTACAGCACAAGCCCTGAAGGACAAACATCCGCCCAGGGCTCCCAGTACCAACATTGACCCCCTTGACATTGCAGCAGGTCAAGAACATTTAATCTTACGGGACGCCGATGTGTATAAAGCTACTATGTCTTTCCCACAGGGCTCAGCAGGAGGTTTCACTGGTTTAAGGCCACAACACTTGAAACAAATGCTCAATCCAGGTCTTGGTGAGGTCTCTGAGAGATTGTTGTCTGAACTCACCAATTTTCCAATGGGTGCCTGGCTGGTAGTGTCCACAGACCATTAGACCCCTTTTCTTTGGTGCCTCACTTTGTGCCCTCCGGAAAAAGGATGGAGGAATCAGGCCCATTGCAGTGGGCAACACCCTTCGGCGCCTAGTTGCCAAGGCTGCAGTACGAAGGGTGAGTCAAGAAGCTGCCTCAATGTTGAAACCAACTCAGCTCGGTTTTGGTGTTCAACAAGGCTGTGAAGCAGCTGCCCATGCAGCACGAGTATACATCAACATTTTTTTTTTTTTTTTTTTTTTTAACACATCGGCCGATTCCCACCAAGGCAGGGTGGCCCGAAAAGAAAAACTTTCATCATCATTCACTCCATCACTGTCTTGCCAGAAGGGTGCTTTACACTACAGTTATAAAACTGCAACATTAACACCCCTCCTTCAGAGTGCCGGCACTGTACTTCCCATCTCCAGAACTCAAGTCCGGCCTGCCGGTTTCCTGAATCCCTTCATAAATGTTACTTTGCTCACACTCCAACAGCACGTCAAGTATTAAAAAACCCTATGCCTCCATTCACTCCTATCAAATACGCTCACACATGCTTGCTGGAAGTCCAAGCCCCTCGCACACAAAACTTCCTTTACCCCCTCCCTCCAACCTTTCCTAGGCCGACCCCTACCCCGCCTTCCCTCCACTACAGATTTATACACTCTCGAAGTCACTCTGTCTCGTTCCATTCTCTCTACATGTCCAAACCACCTCAACAACCCCTCCTCAGCTCTCTGGACAATCGTTTTGGTGATCCCGCACCTCCTCCTAATTTCCAAACTCCGAATTCTCTGCATTATATTCACACCACACATTGACCTCAGACATGACATCTCCACTGCCTCCAGCCTTCTCCTCGTTGCAACATTCATCACCCATGCTTCACACCCATATAAGAGCGTTGGTATAACTATCTCTCATACATTCCCTCTTTACTTCCATGGACAAGGTTCTTTGTCTCCACAGACTCCGAAGTGCTCCACTCACCCTTTTCCCCTCATCAATTCTATGATTCACCTCATCCTTCATAGACCCATCCGCCGACATGTCCACTCCCAAATATCTGAATACATTCACCTCCTCCATACTCTCCCTCCAATCTGATATCCAATCTTTCGTCACCTATTCTTTTGTTATCCTCATCACCTTACTCTTTCCTATATTCACTTTCAATTTTCTTCTTTTCACACCCTACCAAATTCATCCACCAACCTCTGCAGCTTCTCTTCAGAATCTCCCAAAAGCACAGTGTCATCAGCAAAAAGCAACTGTGACAACTCCCACTTTGTATTTCCTTCTTTATCTTTTAGCCCAACACCTCTTGCCAAGACCCTCGCATTCACTTCTCTTACAACCCCATCTATAAATATATTGAACAACCACGGTGACATCACACATCCTTGTCTAAGGCCCACTTTTACTGGGAAATAGTCCCTTCCCTCCTACACACTCTAACCTGAGCCTCACTATCCTCATAAAAACTCTTCACTGCTTTCAGTAACCTTCCTCCTATTCCATACACCTGCAACATCTGCCACATTGCCCCCTATCTACCCTATCATACGCCTTTTCCAAATCCATAAATGCCACAAAACATCTTTACCCTTATCCAAATACTGTTCACCTATATGTTTCACTGTAAACACTTGGTCTACACACCCCTACCTTTCCTAAAGCCCCTTGTTCATCTGCTATCCTGCTTTCTGTTTTACTCTTAATTCTTTCAATAATAACTCTACCATACACTTTACCAGGTACACTCAACAGACTTATTCCCCTATAATTTTGCACTCTCTTTTGTCCCCTTTGCCTTTATACAAAGGAACAATACACGCTCTCTGCCAATCCCTAGGTACCTTACCCTCTTCCATACATTTATTAAATAATAGCACCAACCACTCCAAAATTATATCCCCACCTGCTTTTAACATTTCTATCTTTATCCCATCAATCCCAGCTGCCTTACCCCTTTCATTCTACCCACTGCCTCACGAACTTCCCTACACTCACAACTGGCTCTTCCACACTCCTACAAGATGTTATTCCTCCTTGCCCTACACACGAAATCACAGCTTCCCTGTCTTCATCAACATTTAACAAATCCTCAAAATATTCTCTCCATCTTCCCGATACCTCTAACTCTCCATTTAATAACTCTCCTCTCCTATTTTTAACTGTCAAATCCATTTGTTCTCTAGGCTTCCTCAACTTATTAATCTCATTCCAAAACTTTTTCTTATTTTCAACAAAATTTGCTGATAACATCTCACCCACTCTCTCATCTGCTCTCTTTTTACATTGCTTCACCACTCTTTAACCTCTCTTTTCTCTCCATATACTCTTCCCTCCTTGCATCACTTCTACTTTGTAAAAACCTCTCATATGCTAACTTTTTCCCCCTTACTACTCTCTTTACATCATCATTCCATCAATCGCTCCTCTTCCCTCCGCACCCACTCGCCTGTAACCACAAACTTCTGCTGAACACTCTAACACTACATTTTTAAATCTACCCCATACATTTTCGACCCCATTGCCTACACTCTCACTAGCCCATCTATCCTCCAATAGTTGTTTATATCTTACCCTAAATGCCTCCTCTTTTAGTTTATAAACCTTCACCTCTCTTTACTTACTGATTCTATTTTCCTTGTATCCCATCTACCTTTTACTCCCACTGTAGCTATAACTAAAAGTGATCTGATATATCTGTAGCCCCTCTATAAACATGTACATCCTGAAGTCTACTCAACAGTCTTTTATCTACCAATACATAGTCCAACAAACTACTGTCATTACGCCCTACATCATATCTTGTATACTTATTTATCCTGTCCAATGAAAAAGCCTTAATCAAATTGGACTTTGCCAATGCTTTCAACTCAGTCAGAAGGGATGCTGCTCTCCAAGCAGTTTCTAGGCACTTTCCTTCCCTCTATCCCTTCATAGAATCGTGTTATAGTGTGGCTTCTAAACTTTTGTTTGGGGACCATGAAATTGACTCGTGTGAGGGTGTGCAACAGAGGGACTCTCTTGCTCCCTTTCTATTCTGTCTAGCCATCAAGGATGTCACAGAAGCATTGTCCAGTGAGCTCAATATCTGGTTCTTGGATGACGGCACCCTAGCTGGCACTACACAATCTCTCCTGGGAGACATCAGGAAAATTAAAGATATGGTAGGTAGCCTGGGCCTATCTTTAAACCCCACCAAATGTGAGATAGTTTCCACCAATCCACAGATGATCCAGGACAATAGGGCTGTTTTACCAGGGGCACGAGCCATCGATCCAGCCAACAGCACTCTCCTTGGTGCTCCCTTGGGCCCAATGCCATCGATCTGGTGCTGGAAAAAAATCTCCGACCTCAGGACGATGGAAGGTAGGATGAAAGACATCGATACACATGATGCCTTCTACTTACTCACCAGATGCCTGTCAATCCCAAAACTTACATACTTCCTGAGATGTTCCCCAGCCTTCAACAGCCCGAAACTCGAGGAATACGACTCTCTCCTCAAGACCATGCTAGAGAGTGTATTGAATCTTTCCCTCGATGATGGACAGTGGTTGCAAGCCTCACTTCCAGTCAGACTTGGGGGGCTGGGAGTACGCAAATCCTCCCAGATTGCCCTACCTGCCTTCTTATCCTCTTCCATAGCATCAAATGAGCTAATAAAACAAATTCTTCCATACAACCTCAGTGATTCAGCAGGAATACAGGACCCTAGCTACACCAGTGCCATCACTGAATGGGAGACTCTTGCTGCTCCAACACCAAAACCTAGTGAAGAACTGGCCTACAAACAGTCAAGCTGGGACAGCCCCATTGTTGAAAAGATACTTGCCAATATGCTCAGGGCCGTAGCATCAGACAGGGAGACTGCCCGTCTCCTAGCCGTGAGTTCACGTCACTCTGGGGACTTCCTCCAAACAGTTCCCATTTCGGCCATGGGAACACGCCTCGACCCTAAGACCCTTCGTATTGCAGTGGCTCTGCGCCTTGCTGCCACTATTCACACGGAATATACGTGTATTTGCAGCGATGCGCAAGCCGACCAATATGGTCTACATGGTCTTAACTGTTCTAAAACCAAGGGTTGGCATGCAAGACACAATGAGGTCAACGACATCATAAAGAGAACCCTCGCTACAGCTGGTTGCCCAGCCGAGAGAGAGCCTCGATCACTAGCAGCCAACAACGCCCACAACCCAGCAAACCGCCCCGACGGGATCACCATCTATCCATGGAAGAATGGCAAGCTCTTAGCATGGGATTATACCTGCGTGTCGACACTGGCTGACACCTACATCCCTCACAGTGTTGGGCGACAGGGAGGAGCTGCTGACCACAGAGAGGAGTACAAGATCGGCAAGTACAGGGACATAAGCCAACAGTATAAATTTGTCCCAGTGGGATCAGAGACCTTGGGAGCGTGGGGAAAAAATGCAACACGTTTCCTTAAAGAGCTGGGTTCCAGACTCATCGACCCCACCAGGGACCCAAGGGCAGCCACGTTCATGTTCCAGCGTCTCAGCGTGGCCATCCAGAGGGGAAACGCATGCTGCATACTCGGCTCGCGTCCGGCTTCGGAGGAGCTGGAGGAGATTCATAATCTTTGACATATTGTACCATTGTATTCATGTTCATGTTTGTGTGTTTTATAAATGTATTCTGTCTATTAATAAAGCATTTATATGTAAAAAAAAAAAAAAAAAAAATATATATATATATATATATATATATATATATATATATATATATATATATATATATATATATATATATATAAATATATATAAATATATCTTAATTTGGAACTTCATATGTAGTAATAAACTTTTAGTTTCCTAAATTAATACTCTTTCTTAAATAATTGTAAAGACTTTGAAATAAAATATATCTGAGAAAGGAAAGATGATGATATTATAATCATGAGGAAGCGCTAAACCCGTAGGATTATACAGCGCCTGTGGGGGCGGATGGAAGGTATTCAGGGTTTATTCAGGGAACTGGAGCACGGATTCAATTCCCCAGCTGATCAAGAGCCCCTCACCAGAGTCGAGGAACCTTCCTTGAGGGGAGGAAACATGATAAATATTGAAATCTCTTCTTCTTTTTCCAAAGTCAAAAGTTTAATGAGCCCTTATATAGTTTATTAAGTAGATTTGAACGGGCACCGATAATTGGCTGTCTGATATTTTGCCCTGGAATGTATATATTTATATCTCGAGAACGACTCATCTGATCAGCTTCAAATTCTCAACGTTGGTGTACTGTAACTAGGGAAAGATTTATGCATATATTTATTATGTGCAGGAGCGCACAGGTTAATTGTATACAAACCATTTCTATATTTTGTTTCTGTGCGAGTACATGAAAAAGCCTTTTAGATGCCAATTTACCACCATCTCATGGAGTCATTCAGTCCTTCAGAACTGGAACATTCATTTTTAAATGATGATTTGTATAGAATTTGGGGTGAGTTAATTTTAATTTGCCATTTTAATTATACAAATTTCTTTCCTATCAAAAATTTAAGAATTTCTCTTAGCATTTGTTTCAAACCGTAAATTCATGGGTACCTCGCCTAGACACAAGTTTAGATTAATTTTGATTGTTTTGGAGCTAATTTGTGAATTTTATTGATATGTTTAGACTATTTAAATGATTATTGTCTTGCAATAGTTTGCGACTGCTTCATTTAATCAGTTGAGAACCTTTATCGCTGAAAACTTGTGAACGTAACATCAGATTGTGTTCAAACTTAAACTGCTAGTGAATTTTAGGATTGTGGACTATGTGATGACCAGAGAACATATTCTCCGATTGACTTTTGGAATTGTAAAGTCATTCAGTGGAAGGATCGAATTAGTTTTTGGTAGATACTAATTGTCATTTTAATAATTGAGGTATGGGTGATATTTGTTCTCATGCAATAACATTTTAATGCCTCTACTGATTAGCTTTTAAATCTTCATTGCTGATATCTGCTCCTTAGACAACTTACTCTTATTGTACAATACCTTTTGCTTACAATGAGGTATAGGAGCCTCGTATTATATTATAAAGGATGCCTTTCTCAAATCCCCATATTTGGTCATAAAAGGTTTGGGTAACAAAAGGTAAACAGATTCGATCCACATATCTTGAGGAGACAGTTCAGGATATTCACTAAATGTCCTAATCTGTACACGAGCGTCCTTTTCCACATCTTGTAGGTATCGCAATGCTATTTAATTTCATCTAGAAGATAGCTCTAAATCCTTGGAATAAGAAACAATCACGAGCATCAAGGCTTCTCTTGAGGAGAAGCTGTCAAAAGAATGTTGATAACGGAAGTTTTCATTACATCAGCGTCATCTTGTACGTTTATTCACTGTCCTTTCACTCCTCCCTTTATCATTTCCTTATTTTCCATTGTCTTCTCTTGTTCATTCCTTTCTAATTTTCTCTATTTATATAATTTAAGTTCGCTAATCTTCTTGCTGCTTGGCAGATCCAAGTAAGAAAGACTTGCATTATTCAAACCACTTTACACTTGCATTATTCAAAACACTTTACACTTGCATTATTCAAACTACTTTACACTTGCATTATTCAAAACACTTTTACACTTGCATTATTCAAAACACTTTACACTTGCATTATTCAAAACACTTTACACTTGCATTATTCAAACTACTTTACACTTGCATTATTCAAACTACTTTACACTTGCATTATTCAAACCACTTTACACTTGCATTATTCAAAACACTTTACACTTGCATTATTCAAAACACTTTACACTTGCATTATTCAAAACACTTTACACTTGCATTATTCAAAACACTTTACACTTGCATTATTCAAAACACTTTACACTTGCATTATTCAAACTACTTTACACTTGCATTATTCAAACCACTTTACACTTGCATTATTCAAACCACTTTACACTTGCATTATTCAAACCACTTTACACTTGCATTATTCAAACCACTTTACACTTGCATTATTCAAACCACTTTACACTTGCATTATTCAAACCACTTTACACTTGCATTATTCAAACCACTTTACACTTGCATTATTCAAACTCCTTTACACTTGCATTATTCAAACTCCTTTACACTTGCATTATTCAAACTCCTTTACACTTGCATTACTCAAACTCCTTTACACTTGCATTATTCAAACTCCTTTACACTTGCATTATTCAAACCACTTTACACTTGCATTATTCAAACCACTTTACACTTGCGATTTATAATGACACTACACTTAGGTGTAACAAATGACTGTACTCTGCAGCTGCTGACAGCGGCGAGCAACAATCACTCTCTCCTGGACTCCACATTTACCTTGAGTGTTAATCATCAGGTGTTAAGTTGTCATAAGCTCACACTACTTGCACCTTCAGGCTGCCACCTGATATACGACGCACACATTTACTCTTCCTCTTCAATTAAAGTTCCTCGCTGGTGTCCACTGTAGTTACCATAGACTACTGACATGTCTTTCTCGACACCGTTCATAACGAAGGGATGGCATTATGAAAGGCCCCTTGGTCAGTGGCATTCATATGGGGGGGGGGATCCAATTAGAGGGGGAAATAAGATAGTGATTTTGAAATTTCAGTGGTGATAAATCAATATTAAATTTTTGGTACCCAGTTTTATCATCAGTGGAGAAAGTGTCAAAACGTTTGCAGGATCCGAAAATGGGATTCCATGAATCTTTTTGTGATCTGAAAGGACTTATTCATAACTTGAATTTGAAGAATGACAATTATCCACAATGCAATACATTTGGCTAATGAATATTGTGAAAATTAGGGAATACCAATTGCACGAACAAGGAGAAGAAGAATAATGCCTGGACAGTCAGCAAGAGATAGTGGACTGACGGCACAAGAATAAACGAATAGAGTAATGGTAGTCTTTATGAACAGAATAAAAACGGAAATTGAAAACCGCAGTGTCCGTCTTCAAGGACTCAGTGACCGATTTTCATTTCTTCTGAACTTGAAATCAGTCGTAATTGAAGATGAACAAGGATGAGAGAAATTAAAAAAGGAATGTTCAGACTTTGCAACTTATTATGATAATGATGTGGCAGCGATTCAGTTATATGACGAAATTATTGATTTTATGATGTTCCTGCGAGCTGGAGGGAATACAATTTCCCCTGATCCTAAAGATGCTCTGGAGTCTTTACTGCAGTATGGGATGGATGTCTTTCCGTCGCTGTGTCATACACATTACTGCTTACAATCGCATTTTCAGTCGCAAGTTGTGAAAGGTCATTTTCAAAACTAAAATTAATAAAAACATATCTGAGGTCTTCAGTGTCACAGGAGCGACTGACCAACCTGGCTTTAATAAGTACTCAAAAAGAATTTCTCACAGCTGATGTAAAAAGGGAAGTAGTTCAAGTGTTTTCTGACAGGAGGTATCATTTGGGAAAAATAACTTAATAAATTTAGTTGATGTATATTTAAATCGAATAACGTGTTTATTTCATGTTTCATCTGTGTTTACATATTTAAAATATCTCCCTTTCTCATAATATTTCTCAGTACTAGGCCTTATACCTGAGTCTTTGGGGCATGCAATCAAGGAGTTGGGCCCCGGGCATCACCAGACCTCTGCACGCCACTGCCCTTGATGCTAGTGACAACGTGGTCCTGAGTTTCGAATTCCGTGTAGAGTTAAAAGAGAATGAAGCATCATGAGAAGGACAGGAGAAGACAAACTTCAAACAGGGGACTACACAGGTATGAGGCAATTGCTGCATGACCTGCAGTGGAAAAGACAACTAGAGGAAAAGATATTAAATGAACTGATGGAAAAAATGACTCAAAAGTACAGAGAGGCAGAGTAGTAGTTCATATCAAGGGGTAACAGGAAAAAATGGAAAGACTAGAGTGAGCCCATGGTTTACCCAGAGATGTAAAGAGGCCAAAGTCAAGTGTGCTAGAGCATGGAAAAAGTATAGAAGGCAAAGGACTAAAGAAAACAAGGAGTTAAGCAGAAAAAACAGAAATGGATATGCATGGATAAGGACAGAGGCCAGTGGTAATACTAGAATGATATAGCATCATTAGGAGGAAAAACACAGTCAAGGACCAGGTAATCAGGCTGAGAAAGGAATGAGAGGCGCTCAAAGAAGCGACCGGGAAGTATGTGAGGAGCTCAGCTCAAGATTCAGAGAGCTATTCACAGTGGAGACCGAGAGGCTTCCAGCAAACCGAGAGAGTATGGTCCACCAGCAAGTGTTGGATACACTGCACACAACCGAGGAGGTGAAATAGATATCTCGAAGGCTGTTGGCCCAGATAACATCGCCCCGTGGGTCCTGAGAGAGGAAGGGAATGCACTATGTGTACAAGTAACAACAATCTTTAATAAATCAATTGAAACAGGGCCACTGTCTGATGTGCTGAAGACAACAAACCTAGTCCCCAATTTTTAAGGAGACAGACAGGCAGCACCAAACTACAGACCTGTGTCACTGGCATGTAGAGTATGTACAGTTATGGAGGAGATTATATGGAGAAAAGTGGTGGAGTACATAAAAAGGAATGGGCTCATACATGACAACCAGCACGGCTTCTAGGAAGGGAAATCCTGCATCACAAATCTACTGAAGTTTTACGACAAGGTAACAAAAGTAAGACAGGAGAGAGAGGGATAGGTAAACTGCATCGTCTTATGTGGTACTGTTTCGAAACCCTTCTTACAAGAAGGGTTTCGAAACAGTACCACATAAGAAATTGGCTGTAAAGCTAGAACAGGCGGGAATATGAGGGAAAGTTTTGTATTGGATAAGGTAATACCTGACAGGAAAGGAACAAAGAGTCTTGGTATCTAACAAGGTGTCAGAGTGGGAACATGTGTCGAGTGGGGTTCCACAATAATCAGTCTTAAGTCTAATGCTGTTTCTAGTATATGTAAATGTCATGACAGAAGGGATAGACTCAGAGGTGTCCCTGTTTGCAGACGATGAGTAGAATACAAGTGGACGAGGATCAGGTAAGCCCGGGCCGGATGTACCGGCGACCCTACAAGAAGAAGGTAAGCCTGCAAGGAGAACTCGAGAGGCTGAAAGCCTGGTCAGAAAGATGGCACCTGGACTTTAACCAGAGCAAGGGCAAAGTCATGAAGTTTGGGAAAGGACAGAGAAGACTGCAAACAAAGGAGTCTGCAAACAAAGAAGACTGCAAACAAAGAAGACTGCAAACAAAGAAGACTGCAAACAAAGACTGCAAACAAAGAAGACTGCAAACAAAAAAGACTGCAAACAAAAAAGACTGCAAACAAAGGAAAATAATTTTCAGCAGAGCATCGTACCGCCCACACCTGAGGTGCACATCAACCACATAACTGCTGCCACACCTGAGGTGCACATCAACCACATAACTGCTGCCACACCTGAGGTGCACATCAACCACATAACTGCTGCCACACCTGAGGTGCACATCAACCACATAACTGCTGCCACACCTGAGGTGCACATCAACCATATAACTGCTGCCACACCTGAGGTGCACATCAACCACATAACTGCTGCCACACCTGAGGTGCACATCAACCAAATAACTGCTGCCACACCTGAGGTGCACATCAACCATATAACTGCTTCCACACCTAAGGTGCACATCAACCACATAACTGCTGCCACACCTGAGGTGCACATCAACCATATAACTGCTTCCACACCTAAGGTGCACATCAACCACATAACTGCTGCCACGTGTGAGTCTGAAAAAATTAAGAATAGTGTGTCAACATCTAAGTAAGGAGTCACTCAAAACACTGTACTCTATGAACGTCAGGCCGTTATTGGAGTATGCAGAACCAATATGGAACCTTCACCTAGTCAAACACGTCAGGAGATTGGATAAAGTGCAAAAGTTTGCAACTAGGCTAGTCCCGGAGCTAACGCATATGTCATATGAGGAGAGATTAAGGGAACTCAACCTGACGACTCTGGAGGGCAGGAGGGATAGGAGGGACATGATAGCGACATATAAAATACTGAGAGGAATTGACAAGGTGGACAGAGCCAGAATGTTTAAGGGATAGTACACAAGAACAAGGAGACAACTCGAAGTTGAAATTTCAGGTGAGCTAAAGGGATGTTAAGAAACATTTCTTCAATCTTAGAGTTGTCAAGAAGTGGAATAATGTGGAGAGTAAAGTAGTGGAGGCAGGTTTCATTCATAGCTTTAAGAAAAGGTGCGATAAGGCTCTTAGAACAGGAAGAGTGGACCTAGTAGCGAGTAGTGAAGAGGAGGGGCCAGGAGATGCCACTCGAACCTTGCAACCACAAATAGGTATGTACAGATTGGTGAGTACAAAGACACACACACTCTCATACAAACTTTCTCACACGCACTCACACTCAGACACACACAGACACACACACACACTTAGTGGGTGGTGGCCTAGTGGGTAAAGCTCTTGCTTGACGCACGGAGGGGCCGGGTTCAATTCCCGGTGGGGCAGAAACATTTCGAAGTGTTTCCTTACATACACATACACACACACATATATACAACAGGCCTAGTGTCTAATTGACATGTGCCTAGGACAAAATGGTAACTAACACACACACACACACACACGAACTTTGACTAGACCCCTGCAACCACAATTAGGTGAGTAGATGAGTACAAATATTCACACACAGGATGTGAAAAGCGAAACTTGAAATGATGGGACTCAGTTTTAGAATCAAGTGCAGTGGAAGAGAAAACTAGATTGGAAGACAATGAATATGCTGATTTGGGGAATGTGGCCGTAAAGTGCAGGTAGATAGATGAGAAATTCGTTCCCAGGAACAAAAGAAACATCGAAAATAACGGTGTGAGCCAATGGTTTACTCAGAGGCGTAGAGCATGGAAAAAATGTAAAGGGCAAAGAACTGAAAGGACAAGGAACTGAGTCCAAGGATTAGAAACGATTATGCATGAGCAAGAAGAGTAGATTAACGACAATATCAGAATAACATAGCATCGACAACCAAATCTGACCAAGTTTATTATGTAATCACATCGAGAGGAAGACAACAGTAAAACACCAGACAATCGGGCTGAAAAATAAATGAGGGGATTTCACAAGGAATTACCAGGAAATCTGTAAGGCACTCAAGAAGAGATTTAGGGAGGTGTTCTCAGAGAAAACAGGAAGGCTATCAGCAAACCAAAACGGTAGAGTGTAACAGGAGGAGGTAAAGAAGCTGCTGTGAGAGCAGTGCCATATAATAAATCTTCATGGGTCCTGAATGACGAAGCAGAGAATCCGCGTGTGTCTTTTGTAACAATCTTCAAAAAGTCTGACGAAACAAGGCAACTGCCAGAGCTGTGGAAGACAGCAAATGTTGTCCAATTTTTAAGAAAGGAAATAGACATGTAGTGTTAAAGTACAGACCATTGTCACTGACATGTATAGTATGTAAAGATATGGTGAAGATTATCAGAAGAGTGCTAGAGCACCTAGACAGGTGGTGTTATACACATGACAAAGAGCATGGCTTAAGATATGGGGAAATCCTGTATCATTAAATTTCATGAGTTCTACGACAAGGTAACATAGGTACGGCAAGAGAGAGAGAGATGTGTAACTTGCTTCTTGGACTGTAGGAAAACTTTCGTCACAGTAAAGCATAATAGACCCTTACAAAACCTAGAAGAGCAGGCTGGAACAATATTGAAAGCTCTACAGCAGATCAAGATATACCTGATAGGAAGGAACGACAAGTCATTGTCCCTGAAGAGGTGTCGGATGGGGAACATGTGGCAAGTGGGGTTACACAAGGATCGGTACTAGGGCCGGTGCTATTCTTGTTTATGTTAATAACATGATGGAAGGGAGTCAGTGGTATCCCTGTACGCAAACGACGTGAAACTAATGCAAGCAGAGGTGTACGAGAAAAGGCTAAAAATAGATCTAGACTGGCTGCAGATATGGCCGGACAAGTGGCTATTGGAGTTTAACCTCTCCAACTTCAATGTTATGAAGTTTGGGGAAGGGCAAACAAGACCGCAAACGGAGTTAATTCTTGAGGGCAAAGGCTGCAAATCTCACTCAAGGAGAAGGACCGTAGGGTGAGTATCACAGCAAGTAAATTACCTGAGCCACACATCAAGCAAATAACTGCTGCGTCAAATGCGCATCTGGCAAATCTAAGAAAAGCTTTCCTACACCGTGCGTCAGGCTCATTCTGGAGTATGCAGCACCGAATACATACTTGGCCAACCATGTCAAGAAACTGGAGAAAGTGCAGTAGTTTACCACGAGACTAGTCCTGGAGTTAAAGGGTAAATCCTATGAAGAGACGTTAAGGGAAGTCAACTTGATGTCACTGGAGGACGGAAGGACTAGAGTTCATATGATTAAAATGTACAAAATGCTGAGTGGAACTGATAGGGAGAATAGGGACTAATTATTGAGAGATGGGAAACAGGAGCACGAGGGCAGATCTGGAAGTTGAAAGCTCACATGAGAAAATATACATACACGTGTACACACAAACACACACACACATATATAATAGATATATATAATATATATATATATATATATATATATATATATATATATATATATATATATATATATATATATATATATATATATATATATATATATATATATAACACACACACACACACACACACACATACAACAGGCCTAGTGTCTAATCTACATGTGCCTAGGACAAAATGGTAACTAACACACACACACACACACACACACACACACACACACACACACACACACACACCTGCAACCACAAATAGGTGAGTACAGGAGCTGAGTCTCGACTCCTGCAACCACAATTAGGTGAGTACACACAAAACTCTCTCTCTCTCTCTCTCTCTCTCTCTCCCTCTCTCTCCCTCTCTCCTCTCTCTCCTCTCTCTCCTCCTCCCTCTCTCCCTCTCTCTCTCTCCCCTTCTCCTCCCTCCTCTTCCCCCTCCTCATCTCTCTCTCCACTCTTCCTTCCTATCCTTCTCTCTCTCACCTTCCTCCTCTCTCCTCTCTCTCTCTCCTACCCTCCCTCCTCCCTTTCCCTCTCTCCTCCTTCTCCCTCCTCTCTCCTCCCTCTCTCCCTCCCTCCCTCCCTCTCTCTCTCCTCTCTCTCTCTCTCTCCTCTCTCCCTCCCTCCCTCCCTCCTCTCTTCTCACTAGCATAACACACAGTCTCTACCCCACACCCAACTCTCCCTACCTCCCTATCCCTAACTCTCCCTACCTCCCTATCCCTAACTCTCCCTACCTCCCTATCCCTAACTCTCCCTACCTCCCTATCCCTAACTCTCCCTACTCCCTATCCCTAACTCTCCCTCCTCCCTATCCTAACTCTCCTACTCCCTATCCCTAACTCTCCCTCCTCTCCTCCCTCCTTCCCTAACCTCCTCCCTCTCTCTCCTTCCCTCTTCTCTCCCTCCCTTCTTCCCTCCCTCTCTCTTCCTCTCCTCTTCTCTCTCTCTCCCTCCCTCTCCTCCTCCTCCCTCTCCTCCTCTCTCCTCTCCTCCTCCTCCCTCCTCTCCTCTCTCTCCCTTTCTCTCTCTCTCTCCCTCCTTCTCTCTCTACAGACATACACACAAACTCACTGAACATAAGAACATAAGAAATGAGGAACACTGCAGCAAGCCAACTGGTCCACACTAGGCAGTTCCCCCTCAAACCCAAAACCAATCCCACAAACAAAAACTCCTGCCCAACCCACCTACTCCATCCATGGAATATGCTTTGATAATCAGGGCACTGTAAAAGAGGGTACTGAAGGAGCTGAAGCACCTGGTCCTTCACCAGGGCACTGAATGAGCCGAAGCACTTGGTCCTTCACCAGGGCACTGAGGGAGCCAAAGCACCTGGTCCATCACCAGGGCACTGAATGAGCCGAAGAACCTGGTCCATCACCAGGCCGTTGAAGGAGCAGAATCACCTGGTCCATCACCAGGGAACTGAGGGAGCCGAAGCACCTGGTCCATCACCAGGGAACTGAGGGACAAAGCACCTGGTCCCTCACCAGGGAACTGAGGGAGCCGAAGCACCTGGTCCATCACCAGGGAACTGAGGGAGCCGAAGAACCTGGTCCATCACCAGGGAACTGAGACACACCCACCCACCCACACACACACACACACACACACACACACACACACACACACACACACACACAAAGAAGTCCGCAGACGGAGTGCAGTCTAGGGGGCCAGAGACTACAAACCTCAATCAAGGAAAAAGATCTTGGGGTGAGTATAACACCAGGCACATCTCCTGAGGCCCACATCAACCAAATAACTGCTACAGCATATGGGCGCCTAGCTAACCTAAGAACAGCATTCCGACATCTTAATAAAGAATCGTTCAGGACCTGTACACTGTGTACGTTAGGCCCATACTGGAGTATGCAGCACCAGTTTGGAACCCACATCTAGCCAAGCACGTAAAGAAGCTAGAGAAAGTGCAAAGGTTTGCAACAAGACTAGTCCCGGAGCTAAGGGGTATGTCCTACGAGGAGAGGTTAAGGGAAATCGACCTGACGACACTGGAGGACAGGAGAGATAGGGGGGACATGATAACGACATACAAAATACTGAGAGGAATTGACAAGGTTGACAGAGACAGAATGTTCCAGAGATGGGACACAGCAACAAGGGGACACCGTTGGAAGTTGAAGACTCAGATGAATCACAGGGATGTTAGGAAGTATTTCTTCAGTCACAGAGTGGTCGGGAAGTGGAGTAGCTTGGGAAGCGATGTAGTGGAGGCAGGTTCCATACATAGCTTTTAGAGGAGATATGATAAAGCTCATGGCGCAGGGAGAGTGACCCAGTAGCGGCCAGTGTAGAGGCGGGGCCAGGAGCTATGTCTCGACCCCTGCAACCACAACTAGGTGAGTACACACACACACACACACGAGGTATGATAAAGCTCATGGAGCAGGAAGAGAAAGGACCCAGTAGCGATCAGTGAGGAGGCGGGGCCAGGAGCTGAGTCTCGACCCCTGCAACCACAATTAGGTGAGCAATTAGATGAGTGTACACACTCACAGGGTTGTCTTAGTTTATGTGAATTGTAGCTAGTTTATCAGCGTACACACACACACACACACACACACAATTAGGTGAGTACACCTACCAAGTTCAACAGGTATAGAGCCATGAGGAAGGGCAGGTGAACTAGCGAGATTTTGGGGGAAATCCTCTCAGGGAAGCAACAGAGCATCTGATAACAAAGATAATGAACACTGGAGGGGAAAGAAGTATGAAGGCAGCATCAGCTAAGTTCGTATAACACCCGTGGAACTTGAAGCATTCAAGTTCGATTGAAGCAAAGAGAAGATGGATCCAGTTCTTTGGATCGAGAACCCCTTACCAGCATCAAGGTAAAAAGAGTGCAAAAAATGCAATACTATATTATTTCAAGGTTAAAAGTGACAAAATGGTCGATTAAAGGAGCCTCTCCTCTGCATACACAGGGGAAAAAAGGAGAATGGTCTATGTAGCAGTGTGTACAGGGTATCAACACATGCAAGGAGTCCATGAATCATACCCAAGATGCATTACACAAATGATGAAATTTTTAAGCCTGTCGAAGGAGTCCTCGAGAAATCAACGAGACTTTGAAATAAACGATAATTATACTAGAAATGTTTCGAATCATATGAAAGTCTTCCCTTGTTAAACTTATAAGCAATATGTTCCCTAATATTTATATTCTTCCAATTTCCTTATCACATTTACTCCCACACGTGCATATTGAACGAGTGCCTGCAAATGCATTGTAAATTTTCATCACTTAGGCACCTATCAATGTTGTGAATGTTCTCAGCAACATAGATATTTTATTGTAAATAATGTTTATATACATTCAAATGAGAGGGAAACGCGATAATAAGACATTTATTAAGGTAATTTTTAGGTCATTTATTAAGGCAATTTTTCGCCCACCAGGGGCTTTATCATTCCAATAGAAAGAAATATAGACAGACCACATATAGTGGAACTAATGTCTGAGGCTGCATCCACGGACCGGGTCTACATGTTGGCTGTGTTTGCTTTAGGCAGGATGAGCCTCTCCCGAACATTTGAAATCATAACAGAGGTTGAATTTTGTGTGGTGGTATTGGCAGTGGCAGTCAGAAACAGTAACAGCGCCTGTCGTGCTGGTTATCAGAGAAAGTGACTAGCATTAAAGGTGGTGGTCACTTTGTCTTACAGAACAAGATTATGACAGTATCATGGTATTGAATAATCTCGCCAAGCTCATGCTGCCAGAGCCAGACAAAGCCATCAAGCATCGTCCGCACGAACGTATTTCATATGCCTTTGGACTCGCTTTGTATACTTTATTTTACAACTGCTTAAAAATCCTACTAAAGCTTTTGTTTCTTACTACTTTAACGCTATGTTAGTTGTAATCCCTTAATTTCTACCATTGAAAAAAATGACGATGTCTCTTATCATGAGTTATTTCTCTATTCTCTGTCGTTACTAAGCATTATATGTTTTTCCATTGACCGATAATGGAAGACCTTCTTGATATCTTATTGCAGAATTTCAGCTTCTTCATGAAATAACGTTGATGGTTATTTAGTGTCGTCGGCAAGATTACTACATTTCTCTTCCTTTATATCCTAACGATATCTTACCAGAGAAGTCTGATTTAATTAGTTTCTGAGTTCTGGGTGAAATAGCTATAACGCACTCAAAAGTGACAATTCATAACCTTTTCAAAATTCTACGCAGATACATTCTTAGTATGTTTGTCTATATCCGATATTTTCAGAAAATCAGTTTCTCGGAAATATAAAGTCACCAAACTCATTTCGTTCCTTTTTTAAATGAGGAATAATGAGTGTCACATTCGGGAAGCTTGTCTCGAATAGTCACATTTATATCAATTCACCATGCAGAAAAAGACGGGTATATACAGAGATAGATCGCAGTTAGCAGGACACGATCCCACTTATATAGGAACGGGCGAGGTTCCCATGTTGTGTGAAATAGAGGGTGTCTATGGGTTACGACTGATTATGTTAGTAATCCTCCTCAAGTCATTGTGGAATACAGGCTAGGAACCTCCCCCCTCAATCCTAATACCTGAAATAATATATACGTACTTCTATTCTCACACTGGACAGTGTGCTGAGGTAGTAGGAGAAAGGATCTCTGGTGGATGAGTGTGGCAAACCTCCCTACTCTATTGTCCCCCAAAAACATGGAAATCATTCAGTGTTAACTAAGGAACTCGGAGCGTAGGGGTTAAGCCCTGTAGTGACCTGATATCCGCATGGGTCACTGTACTGCCTCGTACAGTACTAAGAGTTCCTTGATCACAGTGAAATTTATCTAATTCGTGTCGTGTGTATGTTAACGAATAGGTACATCACTGCAAGGATTGTCATAGGGAAAGTCGCCCTGTTTCTCTCAATGGCTATGGCGTGACTGAGGGTAAGCGGGCTGCAGTACCCCGTGGGCACTCTTTGCGGGAAAAAGTGCCCAGGGCATTTTGTGTAGTATACGTGTGTAGAAACTAAGCTAAATTCTGTCTAATTCTAATTTAGCTTAAATATGTATAAGTAGTACTGTATAATACATTAACCTATTGAAGCATCGTTACTAGGCGAAGTCTTGCAATTAAGAGTGTATAATGAATGTGACACCTCCGTAGGCATCGACTCCCCATCCTCCCCCCCCCACTCAACTGGAGAGGGTTTGTAACGGTCTGGAAATTTGAACGAGATTTTCCACACCAGTGAAGCTCTTATCCACTCGGCCACAAATGCCACAAAAGCTGGGCAGCCTGATTCACAAGCCATGTTTCTTCCCAGCCCGGGCACATCAGTGAGCCTCAAGCATGGATTCAAGCTATT
Source organism: Cherax destructor (assembly GCA_009830355.1). Taxonomy (NCBI): domain Eukaryota; kingdom Metazoa; phylum Arthropoda; class Malacostraca; order Decapoda; family Parastacidae; genus Cherax; species Cherax destructor. The sequence goes on along the minus strand of WNWK01007703.1, from coordinate 65,345 downwards.
TCAATCTCCTCCTGTATGTTCTGACCTCACAAGCGATTTTTATATCGCTGCACCACGCAGAAACAAGCGAGTATATACAGAGACAGCGCAATCAGAAGGACTCGATCCCACCTCACTCGTCCCTATGTAAGTAGGATCAAGTGTTGTTAACTGCGATCTGCCTCTGTATATACCTACCTGTTTCTGTGTGGTGCACTAATGTAAAATGCTGCATGTGAGGTCAGAACACGCAGTAGATGGAAATAGCTTGAATCCATGCTTGAGGCCCACTGATGTGCCCGGGCTGGAATTAAACATGGCTTGTGAACCAGACTTCCAATTTTTTGAGGCATTTGTGGCCGTGTGGATAAGACCGTCACTTTGGTATGTGTATGCACGTGTTCATCACCACTTCCAATATCACCATCATCATTGTCATCACTATCACATAACGACCACCATGATCACTATCCTCACCTCCACTACTACTATTATGTATTGTGTATATATGCGAATCTATAACAGATAACACTACCTGTCAATCACTCTGCATTATCTGAAATAGTGAATCTAATCAAAGATGGATCGTTCTGTTAATCTCAAAGAAGTCACTTTGGGTAATGGTCTATGTTAAATTGAGTAGAGAGCACCTCCATAAGAAAATTATTCTACCAACCTTCAGCTAATAATAGTTGACCTGGTATGAAATTTGAAGCAGACTAGATGATGCGTTCTGAATTCGTAAATAAAAACTATTGATGGAATGAGAAAACTGTAGCTGACAGTTGGATTGCTGTCGCATCACGTTGTACATTGTTCAAAAGTTCATTCAACTCTTTAAAATCTTAAAACACTTTGAAAATTGAGAATTCAATATTTATCTTTTTTTTTTGTAATTGTATTTGTTTTAAAATTCTCTTCAATCCACTGAGACTCTTAAGTTTAAAAAAATATATATTTTTTGAATTGACAATTGTGCCCACACACAAACTAAACTGATTGGGTAATATCCTGACCTTAATATGTCTCAGCCACTAAATATTAAAGTCATTCTTATTAATTAAAGGGGTAGAGTGATATTTTAAAAGTGACGATAAAACTAAAATAAAAATTTAACCAAATTTCGCACATCAAATAGTGAAAGCTGCACCTACATTCTTAATTTTCACTTTCTACTATTGTCAGCTTAGGAAGGACTGAGTGTCTACGCTACTGAGGGTTTTGGAAGGTATCTGAGTCCACTTCAGGATGTTGTCAATAGTTCCTAGTATCTAGTTCTCGTTGGCGTACACAACCAGTAAAAATCTGAATTTGATCGAATGAGAGGCTTCTAGAGTTATGATTGAAATAAAATATGAAAGAAGTTAAAGAAATAAAGATCAGGCGACCACTTAAAGGTTTCCCTTCGTGATACCGATAAAACAGAAAAAAACTCACCAAGTCGCTGAAAAATATAAATATACCTAGGCACGAGTGTGTCATTGGCCAAGTATCCTAGCCTGATGAGTGTGCACCTAGTACTGACTGCACCCAAACCCATGATCAACATATGAACATGACATTTAACAGGCAACAGTCCAGAGATATAACTATTTTTAATGTGACTACTTTCACTAATATAATATTTCTAATGTTTAAACTCAACGATAAAAATAATAATAATAAAGAAAAAACAAAATATATTCGATACTAATTGAACCAATTTTTTTTTTAAAAACGAGTGGTCAACTGGTAGTGTTGGCTGCGTGAGACAATTATCCGACTTGTTGAACGGATATATTGCCCGTACAAATATCATCTATAAAAATATGAAATTTATAAGAAAACTTTCTCTGGAGGAAACCACAGAAATTACCTACATATCTCATGTATGTCTTAATTTACTAGTCCACAAAAATAGCACCATTTTCAAGAATTTACATAACTTTAAGAAACGCAAAAAGACAATGTTTTACCTATGAAGCGATGATCAAATATATCTTTCATAGTTAATAAACACTGTATGAGACACTGCACCATGATAATTTATCATTAGCATATTTGAGGAGCAAGTTTCTTCGTAACGCTACAACGTTTGTTCTGATTATCTTCTCTATTACCGTACTTATGAATATTAGTGATTACGGTCTGTAGTTCAAGTGTCTATTATATTATACTGTATGTGGTATACAGTTCAGAAAACTTGATGATTAAGACACAAGTGCAATATTAGGTATTATTATTACTGACGAAACGTTTCGCCTGCGCTTCAGGCTTCATCAGTCGAATATACTAACTAATTACAATCCTAGAGACAGTAGACGACGTGAAGTAGTAGTCTGAGGAAATCAGTCCCAGCCTTGATAAAAGAAATCTGGAGACATGAGACGAAATAAGAACATAAGAAAGAAGGAACACTGCAGCAGGCCTACTGGCCCATGCGAGGCAGGTCCAATTTTCCTATCGGCTTAATCCAATGCCTTAACCTAGTTAGGACAGGTCACATTCACTTAAGGAAGGAGCACGGCATCTGACCTAGTAGCACAAGCTAGTCAGGTCAAACTCACTCCCACTCATGTATTTATCTAACCTATTTTTAAAACCAAAACGTCTTAGCTTCTATGACGGTACTCAGGAGTTTGTTCCACAACTCTATTACCAAACCAGTGCTTTCCTATATCCTTTCTGAATCTGAATTTTTCCAACTTAAAGCCGTTGCTGCGAGTCCTGTCTATGCTAGATATTTTTAGCACTATTTACTTCCCCGTTATTCATTCCTGTTTTCCATTTATACACCTCAATCACGCCTTTCTAGAGAGTGTAGATTCAGGGCCCTTGGTCTATCCTCATGGAGAGGATTTCTGATACATGGGATCAACTTTTTCATCCTCCTTTGTACGTTTTCCAGTGCATTTATATCCATTCTGTAATACGAAGACGAGAACTGTGCAGCATAAACTAAACGAGGCCTAACCAAAAATATATAGAGTTGAAGAACAACCTGAGGACTTCTATTATTTATACTTCTTGATATGAAGCCAAGGATTTTGTTACCTTTATTGCGAACACTTATGCACTGCTTTTCTTGGTTTCAGATTACTGCTAACCAGAACGCCTAAATCCTTTTCGCAATCAGTAATATTAAGATCTACATTATTTAGTTTATATGTGGCATGGTTATTTTCCTGTCATAAGACAGGAACGCCCCAATGTAAAACCGTGCTGAGATTCATTAATAAATTTATGCCTTTCTAGATGGCTACGAATTGCTTCGGCAATTATCGATTCTATAAATTTACCAACTATGGAGGTAAGGCTTATTGATCTATAGATCGAAGCTAAAGACCTGTCACCTGCCTTGTAAATAGGTATTACATATGCCATTTTCTACTTGTCTGGCACTATGCCAGTTTGTAGTGATATATTGAAAAGATTAGCCATAGGTATGCTAAGTTCCTCTTTATATTCCTTTAAAACCCTTGCAAACAGTTCATCAGGGCCTCGGGATTTGTCAGGTTTTAATTTATCTATTTGTCTGAGGACCGTGTCACTAGTTACCCCAATCGTGTTAATTTCGCTAGTATCTTCTAGTGTTGAAAAGTTCACACATTTCCATGTCTGTCAGTGATCTGACCTGAGTTTCTCTTAAGTGGTCCTATCTTGTCAATAATCTTACTTCTGTATACTTGAAAGAACCCTTTTGGGTTAGTCTTTGCATCCCCTGCGACTTTAGCCTCATAATCCCTTTTTGCTTTTCTTATTCCCTTTTTTTATTTCTCTTTTTAATTGAATATTTTGATTTCTTAACTGCCCATCCCCTCTTTTGATACGCCTATATATACACCTCTCTTTTGACCAATGAGATGTTTTAATTTTCTGTTCATCCATTTGGGATCATTTATGATAGATCTAATTTCCGTACTCGGAACAAAAGTTGTTTGGGCAGCTAGAACTATGCACTGAAAAACGTCATATTGGCAAACACCACCACCTACCTGACCCATAGTCAGGTCATCCCAATTTAGCCCAACCAGGTAATTTCTCAGCCCCATGAAGTCAGCCAAGCGAAAGTCTGGAACAGAGACTTGATTGCAGTTATCTGGGTAATTCCATGATATATTGAAACTAAGTGATTTGTGATCGCTTTCCTGGTAATATCTGTTTTTTTCATCCAAGTACTGCAGCCTGATATTTCCCACAAACACCCATATCTCTTTAATCTATTAGTTTAAAGTCCTAGACAAGTCATCAATGACCCCCTCAATCGAATTGGCTAATGCAACCACTCCAATCCCAGATACATGAACCCCATGCTTTGCATACATACCATGTTTGCCATAGAATTTGTCCCAGTTATCAATTAATAGGATTGCAAGTTCCTTGCAGTACTTGTCTAGCCAGCAATTTATACCAATTGCCCTAGACATCCATTCATTGCCCACTCCCCTTCTAGGCAAGATGCCACATATAATTTGGATTCCTCCCTTATAGACCTAACTACATCTATGGCTGACCTGTACTTATCGAGCAGCTAAAGTCTCCTGCCCTTCCCGATGTCATTTCCACCAGCACTAAGACAGATAATGGGCTTGTTCCCATTACCTGACATAATATTATCCAACCTGCTGACTGTCACCAACACCAGCTCCTGGGAGGCACACCCTCTGTCTGACCTTCCTATCTATGTTACAAAAAGCACGGTCCATATATCTTACATGAGAGTCTCCCACAATCAGAATATTCTTACCTTGATTAGTAGGAGAGTCAATGGTACCACACTAACCACTGAAGTACACTCGTCCTGGAGAACAGAGAATCGATTTCCTACCTTCACATCTTCTCTTTTAACCTTCCTTATCTTCTTCCTGAATTGTGAACCACTTGCAACTTAAAGCGGCTGACACTCTCCACCTCACTTCTGGTAACCTTTTCCTTCTTACCAGCTCCAACCATCTCACACTCACTCCCAAACCCATCTAGGCGAAGCTTCAGCCTCCTATTTTCCTCCTGAAGAAGTAGAACCACCTTCTTCAACACTTTAACCTGAGGATTCGAAAACACTACAAGCCATGGTGTTTGGTAACACCCCACGCTAATTACCTCACCTGACCACTGACCGCAGCGTACTCTCTGGAGAGATAGTTTGAGGTATTCATTGTCATCTCACATGAGCCTCATAACATCAACAGGATATTCGATGTTAGCTAATCTCGGCTTTACCTTCGTGAGTTTTAGTAAAGAATTCTTAATAACTCTGTATAAGACATTAAGCCCTTACCTTGACAAGCATGTTTGAAACCTCGTAAAGGTTCATCAGTATGCAACAAGAGAAGTCCTGGAGCTGTGGACAGTAAACTATAATGAATGAATAAATGAACTAAACCTAACGACACTAAAATGAGATAGGGAGCCAGGAAGACATGATTCTAACTTTCAATATACTTCATAGGGGAGAAAAAAGACAGGCAGTATAAAATATGAAATATAGAGCCGAGCGGAAGGTAAAACTAAAATAAGCCACAAGAATGATGGAAATACTTATTAAATTTCTCGGTGAAAAGCAAGTGAAAAGAGTTAGATGAAGAAGTGGTGGACACATGCGCCATGTACAATTAATTTTAAACTTATCGTAGGGTTTATATGTACATTTGCGGAAAAAAGTTCATGGACACTCTCCTGAAGAGAAATAATATCAGGCAACACAGACGTAGTAAACAGAGGAGAATTGCCTTGTAACAACAATGGTGACTGATTGACAACATTAACTGCCAGTGTTTTCAGTGCATCAATACAGAAAAATATTTAAGAATGCATACATGAAATAATTACCGCTCGGATATTATATCCAATATTATATAAACCATAAAAATTATTTGTAAATATGACCGAATATATTGTAAGGGAAGTGTTATGATTGATAACATGTTCATAATCATCATACATCAGTCATATCTACTCACATGAATCATAATTATGATGGACCAGTTAGGTGATTAAGTGAGGCTCGGTCTACACACACACACACACTCTATAGAGAAGTTCCCTTAACAACCAGTAACTAACACAACAGGCCAAGTAATGTGTATTGATATCATCATCTTAGAGAAATTAAGTTAATAAATATTTAATCTCTTCTCTCCCTTCCCCACTCCTTTCTCTCTCCCTTCTCTCTCTCTTTCTCCCTCCCTCTACGATTTAGATATTCATTAATTTTGCATGTGAAATCATAATGATTGGTTGATGGCCTGTATGCAGTCTGTCATACTAGCACCTGTTCAACCCATTTCTGAAGCTACCTAAGTTAGTTTGAATGACGTTTAATGACAATGTTTGACTTTTTATCCCTCATGATTGACTACTATATGGCGGGTTTGCAAGATACACGAGTTTTCACTTTTAATTTGGGTCATGGCCTAACACCTGCATAAGTAGTTTAAGATGTCAATTCACCAGTGCTGAACAGTCTATGATTAACCTTCTCCTAGAGTAGGTTATTAGCGTTATTGATGGTATTTCCTTGGATAGCTTCAAAAATTGGTTAGACATATACCTGAGAAGGAACTTATGCATTTCAACAGGAGTAATGTAAGGTTTTATGTAATTTTGACATCTTCATCCCTTAAGTATTAACATAAACCTTCACAGTTGAACATATACACTGAAAAACGGCAGATCAAGTCTGTACCGCTGACAGTGTAATGGGGGTAGGAGAGGAGTTACCACTGACAATAAATTAAACTGTAGAAATATTGTAGACCGTAGGAACATAAATGACCCCTACAGTTGGAGTCCTGTATTTCGATGTTTGCTGAAAGATGGGGAGGATGATTGATGGGAGAGGGAAAGAGCACTTGACTGTTTTTGATATGAATATTTAACAACAATGTGTTATAGCATTTGTGATTCATGGTACCCTCCTCACCACCGATTAAAAAATCTCTCTCCCTCTGATGTGGAATGTTATGAGTATCAAGTGTAGGTTCATTTCATTATTTTTTCAAAGGTTTTATGTCTCAAAGATGGATTTAGTTTTTCCTTTGAACTATAAAACATACCAGTAACATACAAAATATTTACTGGCTTTATCAAGTTAACAAACAAAACAAGCAGGTTGATAATTCAGTACAACACACATACCCCGCCCCTCTCCCACACACCCCGCCCCTCTCCCACACACCCCGCCCCTCTCCCACACACCCCGCCCCTCTCCCACACACCCCGCCCCTCTCCACACACCCCGCCCCTCTCCCACACACCCCGCCCCTCTCCTACACACCCCGCCCTCTCCCACACACACAATTGAATAGCAGAACATTGTAGATTCGTATATCCAATTTAGCTAATTAAAAAAGAACTTTGACACACACACACATACGTTGACTGGGGCTGGACTTGAGCCCTAGCACTGAAGGCAGGCAGGCCCACATTATACGTATAGGATTATCAACCTTCAGACCGCGGTTCCCTTCCCCCTTCCTCCCCGTCCACTATTCTGTTTATTCATGTTATTTACCTTCATCGAGGACTATACTAATGTAACGTTGCATTCTATTTATGTGAATATTTAAAAAAATCGTTCTATACATAAAAACATACTAATCAATCTCTTCCGTTTAATTTATATGATTTTTTTTTATATATTTCATTTAAAACTGCATGTACAAATATACATACGTAGGTAGGTACATATATTAATATGTAACAATGACACTGATGATGAACAAGGAAGCAACATTATCACTACACAATCTACTGAATAACTACGTCATACATAATGGCGCTGAAGCTAACCTAACACATCCTACACTCTGCTTCTAAGTTCAGTGCTACACAAGTACAAAGATTTTTTATAAAATAGTAGAATAGTGTTAACTCATTATTGCTTACAAACCCCCCCCCACACAAGTGAAAACTGTCCACTTTCACGTGGCCATATACAATATTAAAGCCTCATTCACTTAAAACATGTATAATGGACTTAACATGCAAAACATCAGTAACACAATATATAAACAATAAACAACCCAGGCAACATCTGACACTATATATACACAAGTAATACCTAAACATATCACTACTCGAAAATACATTGTTAATAATACCTCGTTATTGTGATAATGGTACATTGTTCATTTAAAATTATACACAAAATACATATACATACATGTATATAGGTTGACTCGTATGGTTACATGGAACAAAAATCTCTACTGGTTCAACCCCAGTCCATTCATAATGAAGCTTTTTCTTCCAAACAACACAATCCACACCTAACCTTTATATTCCCCAAGCTACAACATGAAAGGTGTTCATATTGGTGATGCTAACACAATACAGCGCACACTTAGACACCCCTTCACCCTCCCACCAACCTTAACAACCACAACATTAATTAACATATCATAATACTTTTGTAACTTAAGTATTACCATTTACATAGTATATTAACACATTAATTTTGCTGAAAACAAGAAAACAAATTTGGAGTGAGATAAACAAGTTAAGAAAGCCTAGGGAGCCAATGGTTTTGTCAGTTAAAAACAGAGTAGGGGAGTTAGTAGATGGGGAGCTGGAGGTATTGGGTAGATGGCGGGAATATTTTGAGGAACTTTTAAATGTCAATGAAAAAAGGGAGGCGGTAATTTCATGTACTGGCCAGGGAGGTACAACATTGTTTAGGAGTGAAGAAGAGCAGAATGTGAGTGTGGGGGAGGTGCGTGAGACATTACTTAGAATGAAAGGGTAAAGCAGCTGCAACTGACGGGATCATGACAGAAATGTTAAAAGGAGGGGGAGATATAGTGCTGGAGTGGTTGGTATTTTTGTTTAATAAATGTATGAAAGAGGGGAAGGTACCTAGGGATTGGCAGAGAGCATGTATAGTTCCTTTATATAAAGGGAAGGGGGATAAAAGAGATTGTAAGAATTATAGGGGAATAAGTTTACTGAGTATACCAGGTAAAGTGTATGGTAGGGTTATTATTGAAAGAATTAGAGGTAAGACAGAGTAGGATTGCAGATGAGCAAGGAGGCTTTAGAGTGGGTAGGGGATGTGTAGATCAAGTGTTTACATTGAAACATATATGTGAACAGTATTTAGATAAATATAGGGAAGTTTTCATTGCATTTATGGATTTAGAAAAGGCATATGATAGTGGATAGGGGAGCAATGTGGCAAATGTTGCAAGTGTATGGAATAGGTAGTAAGTTACTGAATGCTGGAAAGAGTTTTTATGAGGATAGTGAGGCTCAGGTTAGGGTGTGTAGGAGAGAGGGAGATTACTTCCCGGTAAAAGTAGGCCTTAGACAGGGATGTGTAATGTCACCATGGTTGTTTAATATATTTATAGATGGGGTTGTAAAAGAAGTAAATGCTAGAGTGTTGGGGAGAGGGATGGGATTAAATTATGGGGAATTAAATGCAAAATGGGAGTTGACACAGTTACTTTTTGCTGATGATACTATGCTTATGGGAGTTTCTAAATAAAAGTTGCGAAGGTTAGTGGACGAGTTTGGGAGGGTGTGTAAAAATAGAAAGTTGAAAGTGAACATCGTATAAACTGTATACACAAAATACATATGTGTTCGTCAATCACATACATCTCAAAAGATCAGTTATGTGCGTCCTACAGACGGAAACAATATGTATAGGTAATATAATAATATAAATATATTATTGTTATAAAAGAATGAGAACCAGGATAAAGGTAATGCCCTTACTATATTACCGTTTGATATATATTTCTTCACATATACATATTCCTTATACTAGTCTCTATAGTAACCCATGTATACACTCATCAACACACACACACACACACACACACACACACACACTTACGCCCCCGGTGGCCCAGTGGTAAAGCTCTTGCTTCACGCACGGAGGGGCCGGGTTCAATTCCGGTGGGGCAGAAACATTTCAAGTGTTTCCTTACACACACATACACACACATACATACAACAGGCCTAGTGTCTAATTGACATGTGCCTAGGACAAAATGGTAACTAACACACACACACACACGTGTACAAATACACACTACCACCCAGAACGGAACCTCATGAAAGTTACATGTTCTGCAAACCAACTTTCAACATTACAATGTGATACATCCCACACACATTCCACATACATGCTGAACACCCATCCCTCCCCCTGAAACTCCAATGCCTCGGAACCCCAACCAAACCCCGTTACCCCATTCTCCCCACCCCACCAGGAGCCCAGTACCCTCCAAGCACGGGCTCCACCACGGTCATAATGCTAACAACTTAAATAATACTCCCTTGCGAAACTCTCCCCCAGCGTACTGTCATACAACAATTTATTCCTACACATAGTTCTATAAAACGTCGCCATATTCCCTCCTCCCTCACGAAAAACCCACATGATATAAGTATAATCAACAACAACATACGCCGCAGTTCTCGCTGCTGTATCAGTAACCCCACTGAAGTGCAAACTCAACGCCCTCATTACTGAAACATTTCTACTACCTGTCACCAAAATTAACACACGAACGAGCCATCGTCTCAGTCCCACATAACACCCAGAGAAGTACACTACATGATATGCAGTCTCATCAAACCCACAAACTATACAGGCTCCATCCTCCACCATCTTCCGATACAATAACGACACTCTAGCAGGTAGAATTCCATGTAAAAACTTATACATAACCTCTCGTTCCCTCGGGGAGATGCATAATTTCGCAAACATACTCCAAATGCTTCCCCAGTGATTCATAGGATGTAAATAAACTACAGGAGCCCTTATATCTCACATCAACACGTTATACAAAGCCCTAATCTTAATTTGTCCCAGCTCCCTCACCGACATCATCACCCTCAACAGCCGCAAACAATCTTGAAAATCTATCCCTCTAAAATCCTAAATAACACAGCATAAACACGCTCAAGACATGCCTCTATGAATTGACCTGCAAGCAGCACTGCCCTTTTAACATAAACACACAAAACACGTTTTCGAAGATCAAATAACCCCAAACTACTTCTTACTGGCAACGTGATGATTTCCCTCCGCAACCATTCACACTTTGAGGACCACAAGAACCTAAAAATCCTACCATGAATTCGTCTTATCACCACGGTAAATAAAGGGTACACGGCTGCTACATAACATGCCTTGCTGTACAGGAGGGCATTTACAGTAATGGCCCTCTGCACGGGTTAAAGGATAAAGTTAATTATTAATAAAGCCGATAATGTGTCATTATTCTTAGTTCTAAGCGAGACTGTCAATCATCACAATTGACAAGCCAATTTATATAAATATTCGCTGCCTAGACAGCGGCTTGGGTGGACGTGATGTTAGAGCTCTTCCAACCTCTCCGAGTGGTTTAACCGTGAGCATAATGGCCGCGGGATTGAAGAAATGTGTAAACACAGTCGGAATTGAACTGCTGATGGGAGCTCTAACTTCTGATGTGGCATATGTCCTACTGCCCACCATCATTGGAGACACACAGGGAATAGCGGATGAGGATCAAAGGACCCAGAAAAATAAAAAGATTAGTCGAAAGATTCAGAAACGAATATTTAAAAATAAGGACGGAGACCCAGCGACTATACGAAAATGACATAGCAGCGAAGGCCAAGTCTGACCTGAAGCTGTTGTACAGCCACATCAGGAGGAAAACAACAGTCAATGCCCAGGTAATCAGGGTGAGAAAGGAAGGAGGGTAGATCACAAGAAATGACCGAGAAGAATGTGCAGAGCTCAACATGGGATTTACGGAGGTATTTTTAGTGGAGACAGAAAGGACTCCAGAAAGCCTGAATGGTGGGGTACACCAAAATGTGCTGGACATAATACACACAACCGAGGGGGAGATTAAGATTCTTCTAAGTGAACTAGATACATCCAATGCGATGGGACTGGATAACATCCCTCCATAGGTTTCGAGAGAGGGAGCAGAGGCACTTTGTGTGCCACTAACAACAATGTTCAACACATCTGTCGATTCAGGGCGACTAATTGAGGTGTGGATGACAGCAAATGTAGTCCCAGTTTTTTAAGAAAGGAGACAGACACGTAGCATTAAACTACAGACCAGTGTCGCTGACATGTGTAGCATACAGTCATTCCTCAGAAAGGAATGAACTAATCTACGACAACCAGCAAGGTTTCAGTGAAGGGAGATCTTGTGTCACAAACATACTGGAGTTTTACGAAAAGGTGACGAAAGTAAGACAAGAGAGAGAGAGAGAGAGGGTTAGTTAATTTACATTTTCGTGGACTGTAAGAAGGCTGTCCACACAGTTCCACAAAAGATATTAGTACACAAGTTAGAGGATCATGCAAGTATAACAGGAAAGGCACTTCAATGGATCAGAGAATATCTGAGAGGAAACCAACAATGAATCATAGTACGTGACAAAATGTCAGAGTTGGCGGCTGTGACGAGCAGGGTTCCACAGGGATCAGTCCTAGAACCGGTGCTGTTTCTGGTATATGTTAATGACATGACGGAAGGGATATATTCAAAAGTGTCCCTGTTTGCATAAGATGTGAAATTAATGAGGACTCAGATGAGTCACAGGGATGTTATTAAATATTTCTTTGGTCATAGAGTTGTCAGGAAGTGGGACAGTCTGGAAAGTGATGTAGTGGAGGCAGGATCCATACACAGCTTTAAGAAGAAGTACGATAAAGCTCATGGAGCAGGTAGAAAGTGAACCTAGTAGCGATCAGTGAAGAGGCGGGTCCAGGAGCTATGACTCGACTAGGTTAGTATACACACACACATATTGGACACGAAAAAGTTGTTAGACATCAGGAAAAAAACAACTGCAGTCGCTACATTTTGGAAAGGAGATAAATATTAAATTATTGACCAATAACAAGGACGTAAATTCCATGCAAACTACTGGAGAAGATATTTAAAAAAAAAAAAGCATTTAGAAAAGAAAACTTTCAATGACATGAAAAAAGAAATGAAAACATAGGATGGGAGGAGGAAGTAGTAGTAGTAGTTTGGTATTAATAGTAACATAATAATAATAGTAGTAACAGTATAAATAGTAATAGTGGAAGTAGAATTAGCAGCATTAGTAATAGTAGTAATGGTAGTACAAGGGGCTGAAGTAACGATAGATAGTAGTAGTAGATAAAAAATTAGTAACAGTGTTAGAAACTGTAGTACATAGGTACAGAGGAGTACTGTAGTACATAGGTACAGATTAGTACTGTAGTACATAAGTATAGAGGAGTACTGTAGTACATAGGTACAGAGGAGTACTGTACTATAGCAGATGTAATGTGCCATGAGGGTAGTGCAAAATTTGCAAGACACCAAAGGGAAAAACAAAGCCGGATAAAAACAAGTGGACAAGTGATGGAGAGTAAATTCCATTTCAAGGCTGTTAAGATTAAAGTATCGCGACGCTAATATCTGTCCCCATGGAAGATAAACTATCTGCCTTCCCTACATTTCTAATGTTCAAAATCTAAACAAGATCCTCCTTTCCTCAGACATAAAACTTACTTTTCGCAAACTAATACTCTTATTAGTACACTAATTTATACCTCTTCTACAACTGGTGATTCCATTGTCTAGCTTCGGTTCCTCTTGTACTCTGGTGAAACACATCGGTGTTTTTCTGGCAGTTTTCTTCTGACCAACACCAAAAAAATGCTTTTTTTTATCATGTTAGAGATCTCAGCCATTTAACAGGTCCTCTTTTAAAACTATTTCCTCTTCTTCTAGCCTTCACTAACGCCTTATTGTCGAATCAGCTCTAATACACAACGTTCCCAGCATGATGCTTGGTCGTCTTTCATTAGATACCTGCCTTTCTCAATACATTGTCAAATGTTTTAATCTTCAGAGCAATCGTGACTTGATCTAACCTTAGCCCTCTCTACTTTCCACTTGTCCTGTCTCCAGTATTTCTTGTGCCTTTCCTCTTTTTATTTTTCCTCTTCCTTTATTCATTTTTTCCATGCACAGAACAGTCTTGTCTGCTTCCTGGGGGACAGGTATTACAATGACGTGTTACTTAATCTCCACCGCCTTGCCATGTAAGTTACTCTCTATCTCTTGTCTTACGGAGTTTTATCTAGAGTGTAGCTGGATGCTGTTCCAGGGGGTCGACGCCGCCGCAGCCTGGTCCATGACCAGGCTTAACAGTGAATAACGGCTTGATCAAAGAGGCTGTTGCTGCCGACCACACGCACTTCATACGAAACACAACCCGGCTGCTTAGGTACAGATTTTAGGTGTCTTTTCAGCTCCTTCTTCAAGACAGTTCGGGGTTCATTGGTAATTCTTCCTTATATATGCTCGGAGGCAGTTAAATAGTCTTGGCACCCCAACACTTACTGTGTTTTCTCTTAGAGTACTCATGGCACCCCAGGTTTTCAGTAGGTGGGATGTTGCACTGTTTGCAGAGTGTTTTGCTTTCGTAGTGGGTTATTTCCGTATCGCCTGCGTTCCAAGGAATACAAGTCGAGGGACTGCAAACATTTCCAGTAAATGATGTGTTTTATTGTACTTGTACGTGCAGTGAACGTTCTCTGTACATTCTCCAGTTCTGCAATATAACCTGCCTTGAAAGGGGTCGTTAGTGTACAGATGTATTCCTGTCTATAAAGAACAAGTTATTTAAAGATTATCATCATTGGCTTGACATCCCTTGTTCTGAAGGTTCGCATTATCCATCCAATCATTTCTCTATTAGATGTGATAGACACACTGAGATTCTATGACATTATCACACCCGAGTCCATCACATTAGTTTCTTTGCAATGATGTGTCGTTAGAATTTGTTTTATATTCTGATCATCAAGTTTTCCATGGCGGAGTAATTGAAATTTGTCCTCATTCAATTTCATATAGTTTTCTGTGGCCCATTAGAAGACTTGGTTTATATCCGCTTGGCTGTCTTTAATGGATGGCACTGTCATGCAAATTCTGGCATCGTCAGCAAAAAGAAGACACGCTGCTTTGGCTTACATCTCTGTCTATGCAGGTATGAGGATAAAGAAAAGGATGGGGCTAATACTGTACCAGTGTACCTTGTGGAACAGAGCTTTTCATTGTACCCGGCTTTGACTTTACTTTGTTTACTCTTAATCTTTGTGTTCTATTGGTTACGAAGTTGAAGTTCCATCTACTCACTTTTCCTGTGATTCCTTTATCACGCATTTTCTGAGCTATTACACCATGAATGCACTTGTCGAAGGATTTTTCAAAGTCTGTGTATGCTATATTTGCATTCCGTTAGTCCTTAAGTGCATATATGACCATGTCATAGTGACTCAGCAATTGTGAGCGGCAGGAGCGACCTGCTCTAAGCCCATGCCGTCATGGGTTGTACAATTTTTGGGTATCCAAGTGGTTGGCAGTCTTGCTTCTTAGAACCCTTTGAAAGATTTTTATGAAGTGGGAAGTTAGCGATAAGTCAATAATTCTTTGCAATTGCTTAACTGCCACCTTTGTGGAGTGGGGCTGTATCCGTTGTTTTTAGTGACTGTAGAACGACCCCCGTGTCTAGATTCCTCTCCTTAGGATATTTTAAAGCAGGCGAGTGGGGGTTCTTGCAGTTCTTGATGAACATGTGTGGGTTTTCTGTTAGGTCTCCTATATATATCTTTCTGTTTCCTTGCTCCTGCGTATTACTAGTACATAAGAACATAAGAAAGAAGGAATACAGCAGCAGGCCTACTGGCCCATGCGAGGCAGGTCCAAGTCTCCCACCGGCTTAAGCCAATGCCCCGACCCAGCCAGGTCAGGTTACATTCACTTAATGAAGGAGCACGACATCTGACCTAGTAGCACAAGCTAGTCAGGACCAACTCACACCCACCCGCACCCACTCATATATTTATCTAGCCTATTTTTAAAACTACACAACGTTTTAGCCTCTATAACTGTTCTCGGGAGTTTGTTCCACTCATCGACAACTCTATTACCAAACCAATGCTTTCCTAAATCCTTCCTAAATCTGAATTTATCCAACTTAAAGCCATTGCTGCGAGTCCGGCCAATACTAGATATTTTTTAGCGCGCTATTTACATCCCCTTTATTTATTCCTGTTTTCCATTTATACACCTCAATCATATCCCCCCTAATTCTATGCCTTTCTAGAGAGTGCAGATTCAGGGCCCTCAGTCTATCCTCATAGGGAAGATTTCTGATACATGGGATCAACTTAGTCATCCTCCTTTGTACGTTTTCCAGAGCATTTATATCCATTCTGTAATACGGTGACCAAAACTGTGCAGCATAATCTAGATGAGGCCTAACCAAGGCTATATAGAGTTGAAGAACAACCTGAGGACTCCTATTATTTATACTTCTTGATATGAAGCCAAGGATTCTGTTCGCTTTATTGCGAACACTTATGCACTGCTGTCTTGGTTTTAGATTACTGCTAACCAGAACTCCTAAATCCTTTTCGCAATCAGTAATATTAAGATCTACATTATTTAGTTTATATGTGGCATGGTTATTGTCCTGTCCAACATTTAGAACTTTGCATTTATCTATATTAAACTGCATCTGCCACTTCTCCGACCACTGCATCAGTCTATTCAAATCTTCCTGGAGTGCTCTAATGTCCTCATTTGAATGAATTGGACGGCCTATTTTGGTGTCATCGGCAAACTTGCTTATGTCGCTATTTATTCCCTCATCTATGTCGTTTATGTAGATTGTGAACAACAAGGGGCCCAATACTGACCCCTGTGGAACATCGCATGTGACGCTTCCCCATTCTGATTTCTTCCCATTTATGCAAACTCTCTGCTGCCTATTTGTCAACCATGCCTCAATCCTCCTATTCCGTGTGCGTTAATTTTCCTCAATAGTCTCTGATGTGGGACTGTATCAAAAGCCTTACTGAAGTCCATATACACTATCATATTCATTACCATGATCTACCTCCTCAAATACCTTAGTGAAAAAAAATTATTAAATTTGTAAGGCAGGAACGCCCTTTTGTAAAACCGTGCTGAGATTCGTTGATTAATTTATGCTTTTCAAGATGGCTGCGAATTGCCTCGGCAATTATTGATTCCATAAATTTTCCCACTATTGAGGTTAGGCTTATTGGTCTATAGTTCGAAGCTAAGGACCTGTCACCTGCTTTGAAAATAGGTATTACATTTGCCATTTTCCACTTATCTGGCACCATGCCAGTTTGTAGTGATATGTTGAAAAGATTAGCCATAGGTTTGCTAAGCTCCTCTTTACATTCCTTTAGAACCCTTGCATACAGTTCATCAGTACCATAGTTCATCAGTACCATTGTTTTTTCTAATTCTTCCACTACTACTGCTTCTTTCTCTATTACCTTTATTCATTACATCATTATTACTACTCCCACTATTGTTACCACATTGCTTACACTTCTACTACTGCTTTCGTTACTAATACTGTTATTGCTAATTCCACTGTTATTACTACTACCACATTTTCTATTTCTACTACACCCTTCTACCCCTCTCCCCTGTCTTGTGTTCCTGCTTTCTTCTCTCTGTTTTTTTCTTAGTCGTCATCTAACAATGGTCAATGACGCACCGTCACACGCCTCTCATCAGAGGGGCTGTTTTCGAACAGTTCCAAAGCGGTTCTTTTAATAGAAAAGATATTTAAAATGAGAGGTTTAGAGCATTTGGCAAATTAATGATATAATTTGTTTAAAATCAGTGTTGCGAATGACTTTAATCCTGTATGATTAACTTTCCTCGTGTCCTAAATAATTATTTTTTTTTAAGTTTTAATTATCTTCCTATGAAAAATCTAAGTGGACTTTGGTGTTAAAATGTTAACCATTTCTGAGTAAATATTATCCGGTGTCTGATGTATGTGACTTAATTTATTCCAAAACTTTCTCTTATAAGTTTAAACGAAACTTCTAAATGTTTCACAATTGTATATTCAGCAGAGTGAATTAACTGATTTGAAATTTGGTACTGGTGGGGGAAGGGGTGAACAACCCTCAGGACAACCAGAAAAAACATGTCTTCCCACTACATAATGCTCGCACTAAATGAAAAGAAATGCCCAAGATATCTATTTTTGCATAAA
Source organism: Cherax destructor (assembly GCA_009830355.1). Classification (NCBI taxonomy): domain Eukaryota; kingdom Metazoa; phylum Arthropoda; class Malacostraca; order Decapoda; family Parastacidae; genus Cherax; species Cherax destructor. The sequence continues at coordinate 47,330 of WNWK01007703.1, read as the reverse complement.
ACAATTATTATTATTATTATTCACCTGAGTCTCATGCACAAGGTATGCCAGCGCCATGACACAAGCCAGTGACCGTGGGCAGGACTCTAAACTTTTATGAGGTATCCTGTATTACTTTCTACCCCCTTGTCCTCCCCAATACTGCCTCCATCCTCAGCTCCATCACAGCCGCCATCAACATCTCCTACAACCCTTCGCGCATCATTCACCTCTTCACTTCCTTTATTTCTCCACTAAGCTCCTCAACTGCTCCTGCTTGGCGTAAGTGAAATATATTAATGCGTCTCAACACGAGATCTGATCTAGTAACACACAAAGGCAACATAGAGCAGAATGAGGTTTTGTTTAGACGTTGCTTCACTCACTGGTGAGCTTGGTCAGGTATGACCAAGGTCAGGTATGACCAAGGTCAGGTATGACCAAGGTCAGGTATGACCAAGGTCAGGTATGTGAGCGAAATGTCTTAATAAACTCTGGCTCGTTTATAATTGTTTTTGTACTCCAGTAGCTATCGGGATCTTTTTGCCTGTCATACCACTGAGCTGGTCTTATTACATGTAGCTTTTGTGATGGACAACAGGTCAGTTTCAGAGAAGCCATTGTTTGCTCCCCTATACCCAATTTTCAAGTCATAATAGAACACATCCCACAACATCTCGTGTTTTTGTAATATACACAAATATTCATGATTAAAACACATATCAAAACATTCTTGAAATCTTGGTATGTCATTTTACCTCACATTCATAAATTATCAATAATCAATAAACAATAAACACCATTTTTGGTTAGTGTGTGTGTGTGTTTGTGGGTACTCACCAATGTGGTTATAGGGGTCAAGTCTAATCTTAGCCTTCCCTCTTTCGTCCTAGCCAAGTGGGCTCTCTCCTATTTTCTTATAAACATGTGTATGAAATATGCGTCCACTACTTTGTCGAGGTTATTCTACTTCCTGAAAGCTATCAGAATGAAAAAAATATATACTTCCCAAAATGCCTGTGACACATCAATGTGTTTATCATCCAAATGATCCCTGGGTACTCGTTTTTCGCTTTCAAACTACCAGTCCCTGTTAACCTTATGAATTTCTGTGAGTATTATGTATGTTGGTAACATGTCTTCCTTAGTTATTCTGTCAATTCAGTATCCTGTATTACCTCTGGAACTAGCCACATTCCTTACCTCTGTACTTGCATTAAATTTTTAATGTGCTTTTCAGATGTGGGTTCCATGGGATTGTGATTGACGTATGTTATATAAACCAGCTGGAAAGACAATTGAGATTCCTATAGATTACTCATCATCCTCGACATCACATTCAATTCCTTCATTTTTAATGCCTGTCTGTTATATAGCATATATGCAATTTCATTTGTACTCAAGTATTTTTATATTGCAAATATGCATAATATTATTTTACTTTTTTGTCAAGGACTTGGCCGTCGGGGCGTTGACCCTCGGAACGCCCTCCAGGTAGATGAAAATGTCCTGTTCCTCTATTCCACACCTAATACTCAATTTTATGCATATTATCCGACAGTAAATTGTTGTTTGCATTTCACCCAGCATGAAGAGCACCTTTTTCTTTTGTCATATTTTACTACGTTATAGATTTTACCTTTTTTTGTGTGTTGGGGGGGGGGGTTAATAAGCCCTTTCACCTTATTCCTTGGACATTACGATTCTCCTGTGTACTCCACATAAGTCATATTCATTACGGTAGCCACAGACACGACACAGCAGTGCCTTCTGAGAAGGTACTTAGATCAACGGTAAAGCGCTGGACCAAAGAACATTAGATTAGAGGAACACTGCAGAAGGCCAACTGGTTCATACAAGGCACGCCCTTATCAAAACCACCACTACCCAAAGCTACCCAAGAATTTACTCCCTTAACAACGACACAAATTAAACCCAGCCCCTCCCACTCATATATTTGTCCAATCTCTTTTTAAAGTCGCCCAATGTCCTAGCCTCTATCACCCTACTCGGAAGATTGTTCCACGCATCTACAACTCTGTTCGAAAACCAGTACTTACCTATGTCCTTTCTAAATCTAAATTTATCCAACTTAAATCCGTTGTTTCTGGTTCTTACCTGGATCGACATCCTCAGTACTTTATTAATATCACCTTTGTTAATGTCCATCATCCCCTTATACACTTCGATGATATCTCCCCTCATTCTACGTCTCTCCAGAGAGTGAAGATTCAAGGCTCTAAGCCTGTCTTCATACGGGAGATTCCTTATAGAGTAAATCATTTTAGTCAATCTTCTCTGTATGTTGTCCAACGAATCTGTATATCCATTCTGTAGTAATGAGACCAAAACTGAGCTGCATAATCCAAATGAGGCCTCACTAGTGATGTATAGAGCTGTAAAATAACATTTGGACTTCTGTTGCTTATATTTCTTGAAATAAATCCTAGTAATCCTAGCAACCTGCTAATCCCGGGACCAGATAAGCAGTGGTGCCTTAGCGAAGTTAGACGGTCACTCCTCCATACCCCACCTGTTTGCAAATTGTTTAACATTTCAAACTTTCTTTCGAAGTTTACTGCATGTGGCAGCATTTAAATGAAATAGTGTTTCCATAAAAATTTATAAAAAATAAATATGCTTAACTTTGCAGAAAAGAGATGTTTGGCCAGTGAATATACTATTTAAAAAGTTGATCTCTCTGCTGGAATACTGATGAACACTGACACAGTTTAAAGTAGTATTTTTTTTCTTTCCCACTTGCTTCAAAACAAATTAATTACTATTAGTAAATCCAAAAATATCTCATAGTTTTTTTGTGAACAAAGGCGAGGGAGAAAATACACCCAATTCATGGATAAATTAGGTAAGGAGGTGGTACTCAGGCTGGGCAGAGCGTGTAAATACTCCTAAATAAAATTACTCAGATTAACGTAAGAAGTCCAAGGATTTTCAACAGCAAAATTTTTGTTAATTATTCCTAAGGGGTTATCGCTCTACGTAAACATTTTTGGTGTCTTCAGGTTGATGGGGAAAGTGGGCCGCGGGGGCGGTGATCCCATCAACCATAAAGTGGGAAGCTGGACAGTCAGTTAATTAAAATAGCGGCGTGGTCAAAGACCAAGCCGAGGGGGCGATGACCCCTCTTCAAAAGATAGGCACATATGAAGCTCCAGTTTAAACAGCTTACATCTCGCTGTTGAATTTATTGTTGAGGTTGTTATTCACAGCAGTATTATGTGCGCATTATCAACATTAAAGATTTTTTGCATATTTAGTAAGACAAATGCTTTGTTCCTAATGATAAATATTTTCTTTTCCAAGGTTTCTGAAAGACAGGCAAGGAATATGACCTTTCTTAAAGTCACTGGCAGACAGTAGTAATGACCTTTCTTAAGGTCACTGACAGACAGTAGTAATGACCTTTCTTAAGGTCACTGGCAGACAGTAGTAATGACCTTTCTTAAGGTCACTGGCAGACAGTAGTAATGACCTTTCATAGGATCACTGACAGGTGATCTTTTTACTCACCTGATCATACACTCATGGAAGCAATTTTTCCAAGGGTTTTTTGTTTGAACAATTTTCACTGACTGCGGCGCTGATTGAACATCTGGATCAATTTCGGAGCCTTACGGATCTCGAGATAAATTGAGCTAGCTATAAAGTTGCTATCAATGTTTGTGATCAAGACGCGTGGACAAGATCTCGCTACGTATCTTCGGAAGATTCTAAAGAATATTTTTGCTAGTAATCCTGCTGTGACCGCTTGTGGAAAAAGAGACAAATGTAAACTTCGGTGTAGTCAATTCCAGACACTTCCTATGGTGAACACAATGAATGGATGGGCAACTAGAAAGTGGTCCATGGCACATATGTGGTTTTTCTTGTACCACCATGAGGGATCCAAAATAATTGTCATAATGTGTCCTGCACTTCTCCAGCACTTTGCACTATTAAATGGGAGAACCAGTGACTTTTAGGGACCAATGTAGAGAACTTGACTTCCTTTTATACTGGTACATTTTGGATTCTACTTCGGCACCTGATTATATTCTCATCTACATGTAGAGATCTACCATCTTTATTAAATACCCAGGTCTCCCAAAAGTAATTTTTCTTTTGCTTTTCAACTCTTAAAAATGCATTTAAGAGGTTTGTAATGAAGTCTATGGTCCTGAAATTCAGGAGCACATTTCCTATCTTCTAAGTTAGAGAAGGTCTAGTCATCAAGCAGCAGGAGCTGTCAGCTCACTACAGCTCACAGAGGCGTAGTCAGCGAATTCTTCATCTCATGAACTGTGGAGCTCTGGGATTCTTTGTGTTATGAACTCGTTAGTCAATACATATTTTTTTCTTTTTGCGCACGGATACAGAAGGAAAGGCTACATTAGCCTTTACTTCTGTATCCGGTGCTAGTCAGTTGTCATTTTCAGACGGTGTCTATCCACAAATCATTTGACCGCCGGTGGCCATGCGTACTACATGTATTAAAATAATCACAGCCTAGAAATAGATCTATGGGCCCAACACATCATTTGCCACCTCTGTGTAGTTAGCTTCAATCGGTCAGTTTCCAGCAAAGGGTCAGGAAATCTATGAACTTCTGCAGTGAATTCTTTTTCGTATTTCGTGCCTAACATTTATTATTATTATTATTATTATTATTATAATTATTATTATTAACACATCGACCGTTTCCCACCAAGATAGGGTGGCCCGAAAAAGAAAAACTTTCACAGTCGTTCACTCCATCACTTTCTTGCCAGAGGCATGCTAAGACTACAGTTATAAAACTACAACATTAACACCCCTCCTTCAGAGTGCAGATACTGTACTTCCCATCTCTAGGAATCAAGTCCAGCCTGCCGGGTTCCCTGAATCCCTTCAGAAATGTTACCTTGCTCACACTCCAACAGCACGTCAAGTCCTAAAAACCATTTGTCTCCATTCACTCCTATCTAACACGCTCACGCATGCTTGCTGGAAGTCCAAGCCCCTCGCACACAAAACCTCCTTTACCCCCCTCCCTCCAACCATTCCTAGGCTGACCCCTACCCTGCCTTCCCTCCACTACAGATTTATACAATCTCGAAGTCATTCTACTTTGTTCCATACTTTCTACATGTCCGAACTACCTCAACAACCCCTATTCAACCCTCAGGATAATAGTTTTGGTAATCCCGCATCCCCTCCTAATTTCCAAACTACAAATTTTCTGCATTATATTCACACCACACATTGCCCTCAGACACGACATTTCCACTGCCTTCAGCCTTCTCCTTGTTGCAACATTCACCACACATGCTTCACACCCAAATAACACTGTTGGTGTAAGTATACTCTCATACATTTCCCTCTTTGCTTCCATGGACAAAGTTCTTTGTCTCCACATACTCATCAGTGCACCACTCACCTTTTCCCCTCGTCAATTCTATGATTCACCTCATCCTTCATAGACCCATCTGCTGACAAGTCCACTCCTAAATATCTGAATGCATTCTTCACCTCCATACTCTCTCCCTCCAATCTGATATCCAATATTTTGTTACCTAATTTTTTTGTCCTCGTCACCTTACTCTTTCCTATATCCATTTTTAATTATCTTCTTTTACATACCCAAATAAACTCATCCACCAACCTCTGCAACTTCTCTTCAGAATATCCAAAAAGCACAGTGTCATCAGCAAAGAGCAGCTGTGACAACTCCCACTTTGTGTTAGATTCTTTATCTTTTAACCCCACACCTCTTGCCAAGACCCGCGCATTCACTTCTCTTACAACCCCATCTATAAATATATTGAACAACCATGGTGACATCACACATCCTTGTCTAAGTCCTACTTTTACTGGGAAATAATCTCCCTCTCTCCTACATACTCTAACCTGAGCCTCACTATCCTCGTAAAAACTCTTCACTGGTTTCAGTAACCTACCTTCTGTTCCATACACCTGCAACATCTGCCACATTGCCCACCCACCCATCCACCCTGTCATACGCCTTTTCCATATCCATAAATGCCACAAAAGTCTATTTACCCTTATCTAAATATTGTTCACCTATATGTTTCACTGTAAACACTTGGTCTACACACCCCCTACCCTTCCTAAAGCCACCTTGTTCATCTGCTATCCTGCTCTCCGTCTTACTCTTAATTCTTTCAATAATAACTCTACCATACACTTTACTAGGTTTACTCAACAGTCTTACTTCCCTATTATTTTTTTTGTGTAACTATACCAATGAAATTACGAAAACGCTATTGTGAGGTCTGAAGCTGGTAATAAATCCAGACTGGTTTAACCTGTGTTACCTGCTGGGATATTTCTTAATCACTGACAACTTATATTTCCTTACATATTTTCTCAGAGAACCTTGACTAAACAGTGCTTGTGTAGTCAGACATTTTCCTCTATAGTTCAAGTTAACTAGTTACCGGTAACGCTACTTCACTTGTACTAACATGACTAGTAATCTTAATTGTCTGCTTATATGCAGTAGATATGCTTGGACACAGTGCAGAATGATTCACACCTATTGAACACCGACTGCATTGACGCAGCAGTTACATTCATGCTACGGTTTAATTTCTTAGGCATCTCGAATATCTATCATTTTTTGCAAGTATATATTATTGGCTGTACTTGCATATTTATTACATTTACTGAAAGAACGCTCCATACTGCATTATACCAAGTACTGTTAATTGGCGGTGGACGTTAACTGAGACTTGCTCTCTGACTTACTCGGATAACTTCTGATTCGCTTTTCCTTTGGGTTTAACTTTATCCTTTGTGTCAGATACGAGTATCCATTGGAGCTTTAGGTTCGCTAGTTTTAGTTGTAGATTACTGATATCCAGCTGCTTGTGCATTGCTGATTTATATTTTGAGATCTGGGGCTTAACATTAACACAAGTTCCGTTTTATGCAAATCGTCACTTCGCGTGATTAAAGTGTGACTAATCTGAATGTGAAGAATTACTTCTGTTAATCATAGTCATATTTCATCTACCCATAAATGGCTCTTATGCTATCGTTTCGATAAACATTCTACTGTTAGGGATGTACCTATAAATGTTCTCTACATTTAGTTGCTCACTTTGCTTCATATATTTTGAAGTGATTACTTTGGTAGTCTTAGCTTGAATCCTGAAGTTGTGTAACTCTTGACGTGTGAGATTACGTGAATGAATTTCTAACAGTTTATTCATCAAGTTGGGGTCTTTCCTGTCCCCATTATCATAGGTACACTCCAAAATGATTACTACCTGTGTATAGCTTGATGGGAGCTTTATCTCTAAGTTGACCCCTGAGGTACTCTACCCTCGTAACCTTATGAAAATCTACTCATGCGTCTTCTGAAGCACTAAACCTTGACCAGAAGACTGCTAAAGTAATTTCAGGTAATTTTAGAACAATACATGTGTGGGCTACCCTACAGTTACGCCTTTTTTTTTTTTGACTGCGTAACGTAAATAAAAGTCCTGCCTCCTAAAGGGTAAAGGACCTGCCTGTCTAGAAGCATTTACATTATTTAAAATAGTAAAAAAAAAAACTGTAGGGCCAGCATGTACCTTCATACAAAACATGAAGCATAAATTTAAATGGTCAATGTATTATGGGGAAGGACACAAAAAGTCACCTATACAAAAATATAAATATATGTTAAAAATAAAGTAATATATACAACCTACAATCTGCTCTACGACCAACATCACCACACTCCAGTTCACCTTTACCCAGTACTCACATTAGCTCACTAGCACACTGCTACTAGTGAGTCAAAAAAATCAAATATTTATAAACAGAGAAGCTCAGTGACACCAACTGTTCTGCAGGCTGCTCACCCTCCAGGCTGTGCAAGTACTCTCCCAAAACTTAAACAGGCCTCTGCACACTAGGGCCTTACAGGTAAACACGAGAGCACTTAAATCAATAAACTAACTTAGTATATAAACTTCAAAAAAAAAAAAAAAAAAAAAAAAAAAACCAGCTCACCTACTCACACACCTCACCGTCTCCTCTCCTGGCCACTCTGACTGACCAGGAATAATACACGTCCAGTTTCATAACAATCACGGAACTATGGAGCATTTTTTATACAATATTATCAATACACTGCATAAATACACTAAGTAATATCCCCTTCCATAGACCACCGGTCTCACTCAGCTAGCTGGATCCAGTCGTTTGCAGCTAGTCAAGAAAAAAAATGGGAAATTAACCTTAGGTCTGGGGAAACATAAAATTCTCCAGAAACTAAGAAAATTGCATCAAGCACTGTCTTGGTGAAATTTATTTGTGGAGTGGAACTTCTGGTCACGACCATAATTCGTTCCAAAACTCTTGCCGAGACCCAATTTGGTCGTGACCTAAACCTAATTTACCCATTGGATTGTATGTAAATACGATTAATCCGTTCAAGACCCCTACGAACTGTATGTAAATATTATTTAAGACTTTTAAGCACAAAAATAATTAATTATACCATAGAATGCACAGTGTAAGTAAGCTAAATGTAAAAACCTTGAATAACACCGAGAAAACCTATGTTCGCTGTAAACAGTTTTTTTTTAAGAGTTTTAAGAGACGTCTACTGGCTGAGAAGTGAACTCCGTTATTTATCGTCCGATTTTTCATTTTTGATGTACGTTAAGAAGCATCTTTCCATCATACATTGCCCAAGTTTCAATAAGATAGCCCAACAATCAACTGAGAAAAAAATATTTACCAAAAATCATATATGGCAAGCCCCTAGCCGGGTACTGGCACTGCGAGGTGTTTGTACACTACCTGCTGATAAAACATTGCTAATCCGAATTTATCACGGTCGTAATTACTGTAATTTAAGAATAACTTAATTCCGAGATAATCGACGAAAATTGAGCGCGCACTGGAAATAAGCTCCATTTCCCAATTCTTTATAACTAAACAAAATTTAAAAAAAAAACAATTTTGATCCCAAAACTTTGGTTTTGTGGTCAGGACACTTCTGGAACTCTCTCAAGAAAGACTGATGTAAAACTAGTATGTTCTAGGGTTTTGCTTGACAAATTTAAAAACAGGGACTCACAAACCAGCCTTCATTTCACCTTTGACTACCTGAGAAGACTCATCAGAAGTGAATGGCATCTAGAGGTTGCAATCATTCTCCAGATGCATTCTGCTACATATGTGGTCAATTCATTAAGACAAGATCAAAGAAGTTCTCTGTAACAGCATCTAAAAAAATGTGTGAAGCTTACACATGCCAGTTGTGGACCAAGACAAGACCTGGGCACCTCATGTTGCTTGTGACCATTGTAAGAAAACATTAGAAGGTAAGAAAGTCATTAGTTATATGAAGGGTAAAATCTTGAATATGAACCTTTTTTAAATGAAAAGTATGTAACAAACTAATTCTTTTGTTCTTTTACAGGATGGTGTAGAGGAGAAAAAAGATCCATGAAATTTGGTGTTCCTATTATATGGCGTGAACCCACTGATCACTCAGCCAACTGGAGGATCCTTCCAAACGCCGAACTGGAAAAAATGCTCCTGCTATTTCTTATCCAGACCTTTACTCTTGTATTGTAACAGTACCACACAGTGCTGATCTTCCTGTGCCTTCACCTCCAGAAAGAAGTCAACTGTCAGAAGAAGAAATCAGCAAATCAGAAAATGAAGAACTTATCAACAACGGCCAACACGGTTTCAGGGACGGGAAATCCTGTGTCACAAACCTACTGGAGTTCTATGACAGGGTGACAGCAGTTAGACAAGAGAGAGGGGTGGGTATATTGCGTTTGACACAGTTCCACACAAGAGATTAGTTCAAAAGCTGGAGGACCAGGCAGGGATAACAGGGAATGCACTCCAGTGGATCAGGGAATAACTGTCAGGAAGACAGCAGCGAGTAATGGTACGTGGCGAGGTTTCAGAGTGGGCGCCGGTGACGAGTGGGGTTCTACAGGGGTCAGTCCTAGGACCAGTGCTGTTTCTGATATTTGTGAATGACATGACGGAAGGAATAGACTTCGAAGTGTCCCTGTTTGCAGATGATGTGAAGTTGATGAGAAGAATTCAATCGGACGAAGACCAGGCAGAACTACAAAGGGATCTGGACAGGCTGCAAGCCTGGTGCAGCAATTGGCTCCTGGAGTTCAACCCCACCAAGTGTAAAGTCATAAAGATTGGGGAAGGGCAAAGAAGACTGTAGACTGAGTACAGTCTAAGGGGCCAAAGACTACAAACCTTACTCAAGGAAAAATATCTTGGGGTGAGTATAACACCAGGCACATCTCCTGAGGCGCATATCAACCAAATAACTGCTGCAGCATACGGGCTCCTAGCAAACCTAAGAACAGCATTTCGACATCTTAATAAGGAATCGTTCAGAACCCTGTACACTGTGTACGTTATGCCCATATTGGAGTATGCAGCACCAGTTTGGAACCCACACCTAGCCAAGCACGTAAGGAAACTAGAGAAAGTGCAAAGGTTTGCAACAAGACTAGTCCCGGAGCTAAGGGGTATGTCCTACGAGGAGAGGTTAAGGGAAATCGACCTGACAACACTAGAGGACAGGAGAGATAGGGAGGACATGATAACGACATATAAAATACTGAGAGGAATTATCCAGGTGGACAGAGACAGAATGTTCCAGAGATGGGACACAGAAACAAGGTGTCACAATTGGAAGTTGAAGACTCAGATGAGTCAAAGGGATGTTGGGAAGTATTTCTTCAGCCATAGAGTAGTCAGGAAGTGGAATAGTTTAGCAAGTGATGTAATGGAAGCAGGAACCATAAAAAGCTTTAAAACGAAATATGATAAAGCTCATGGAGCAGGGAAAGAGAAGACCCAGTAGCGGCCAGTGAAGAGGCGGGGCCAGGAGCTATGAATCGACCCCTGCAACCACAACTAGGCGAGTACAACAAGGCGAGTACACAGCTTAGCGTTTTCGTTCGGCTACGGAATGTGAGAGTAGAATGGGTCAGAACATTTTTTCCAAGTTCCTCAATTTTTTATAATGACAACTTCCAAGTAAGTGTAGAGACACGGCATTATCTCGACTGCTGCTCATAAAAATTCCACATAATTTTTCAACCAGGACGTATAAATTAATTCATTACTTTGGGACAAACGAAGCTAGTATTCCGTTAAAGTAGTCAGAGCTGATGACAGTTTAACACAGAAAACACCAAAGCAAACACTGTACTGAAAAAAGTGACCAGAGAGGATCAGGCTCTTATCTTGCTAGGAAAGCAGCAGTAGGTGAAGTGAAGAATTTCCTTCACTGTGATATAAACAATGTAGAAAGATGTACACCGGTTTGCAGGCGGCTACTGGAAGTACAAGTGAACAATGCAACAAAGGGGACAGTACTCCAGGGTGAGAGAATTGTACTCTCATCCTGGAGTATTGAAATATGGACAAAAGGTATACCTGCCTTCCTTACCATCCAGTAATACTTTGGAAATTAAACACCTTTTCCTTAAAGTCCTTCACAAGAAAATGTTATCCACAGAGGATGGCCCTCCAGTTGTGAGTATCAATTCCACAAATGACTGCCAACCACGCAGGTTTGTCCTTCGTACGGAATTATCATCTATTTCAATTTTTCACCCATCCGCGAGTATCATTCACATGTAATTGTCATTCAAACTGAAATGTCATTCACCTGGGATGGTCATTCACATGTGATAGACATTCACATGTGATAGACATTCACATTATCATAACTTACGTAAAAACGTGGTAATTCGTAAGAGCTTGTACATACTCGCCCGGACTCGCACCCAGATAAATCGTAAGACCTAAGTGCCTATTTCTGTCGTGACTTGAAAACATATATCATTTAGATGACAGTAATGAAAATAAATATGGCGGCATTGTAGAAGCTCATAAAAGAGAAAAGATGAAATTTATGTTCTAAACCGTACGTTATACGACCCTCAGTGTCTGCATCTTTAAAGAAGACTATTTCGGGCAGATTTCTTTCATACCTATTTCGGGGTGATATATTTTATGGCAATTTATTTTCGATAAATAAAGTTTCTGAAAATCAGATCAAAATCTGTAGTTCAAAAGGCTTACGGTGTTTCAGTACACCACGAACAATATATAAAATATCTCACAATTGGTATTATTGATAATATTTCTGTTTCTTACTATTAAAGTTACTGCATGTTCAACATGCAATGCAAAAGTTAGGAACGAGACTAGTGCAAAGTTTTGCAACGAGACTAGTGCAAAGTTTTGCAACGAGACTAGTGCAAAGTTTTGCAACGAGACTAGTGCAAAGTTTTGCAACGAGACTAGTGCAAAGTTTTGCAACGAGACTAGTGCAAAGTTTTGCAGACTATAAAGTTTTGCGAGACTAGTGCAAAGTTTTGCAACGAGACTAGTGCAAAGTTTTGCAACGAGACTAGTGCAAAGTTTTGCAACGAGACTAGTGCAAAGTTTTGCAACGAGACTAGTGCAAAGTTTTGCAACGAGACTAGTGCAAAGTTTTGCAACGAGACTAGTGCAAAGTTTTGCAACGAGACTAGTCAAGTTTTGAACGAGACTAGTGAAGTTTTGCAACGAGACTAGTGCAAAGTTTTGCAACGAGACTAGTGCAAAGTTTTGCAACGAGACTAGTGCAAAGTTTTGCAACGAGACTAGTGCAAAGTTTTGCAACGAGACTAGTGCAAAGTTTTGCAACGAGACTAGTGCAAAGTTTTGCAACGAGACTAGTGCAAAGTTTTGCAACGAGACTAGTGCAAAGTTTTGCAACGAGACTAGTGCAAAGTTTTGCAACGAGACTAGTGCAAAGTTTTGCAACGAGACTAGTGCAAAGTTTTGCAACGAGACTAGTGCAAAGTTTTGCAACGAGACTAGTGCAAAGTTTTGCAACGAGACTAGTGCAAAGTTTTGCAACGAGACTAGTGCAAAGTTTTGCAACGAGACTAGTGCAAAGTTTTGCAACGAGACTAGTGCAAAGTTTTGCAACGAGACTAGTGCAAAGTTTTGCAACGAGACTAGTGCAAAGTTTTGCAACGAGACTAGTGCAAAGTTTTGCAACGAGACTAGTGCAAAGTTTTGCAACGAGACTAGTGCAAAGTTTTGCAACGAGACTAGTGCAAAGTTTTGCAACGAGACTAGTGCAAAGTTTTGCAACGAGACTAGTTCCGGTGCTAAGAGGAATGTCCAGTGAGGAGAGGTGAAGGGAACTCAATCTCATGACACTGGTTGAAAGCAGGATACGCAAAGAGAAATACACCCCTCTGGGTATATATTCTTGCGTGTGCATTACGGGGAACTAGACATTTGCGTAATTATATTTCTTCAAATGCTCATCTTATTATGTACATATTATGTGTAACGATCACAGAGCAGGGGTGGGCACGTTCTTCGATAAGAAGAGTCACATATAATACTTTTCATATATTTTTTAATGTTCTAGAGCCACAAAAAATATTGCAGTTAATAGTTTAAAATCTGTTATAAAAAGCTCAGTGAGTTGGCTGTTACAGAGAGGAGAGTTTCACAGTAGTAAGTTGTTCCTAAACCAGACAGCAGTCGGAAGCCAGTTTTCTGAAGATTGAGACACTTTGCTTCTGGGATTTGTTTCCAAAAGTCAATTAGAAATAAACTTTTATGTACCAGCTTCAAACCCACATCCTCCTGTAGCTTCATCAGCTTTGTTTCTCATGAACCAACATCCGAGGCAAAAGATGCAACAACAGGACGACCATCGTTGATGATATCAATCATTAAAGGATTCACGAGAAATTCAAAACATAGCTTAACATTTTTAGTTTCTCAAACCTCTTCTCAAAATCATTTCAAAAAGTTTCCTTCTTATTGTTTCGATTTACTGTCTTTAATTTCAAAATCAAGAAAGGAAGTTATTCTTAATTGGTTGGGAAACTGGTCAAATTTCTTTGTTGCCGGATCTCTTTGAAAAATCTTCAATTTAATCTAACAACTGAAAACTGATTGGACAGTTTCTTTGTTCCTTTCTAGAAGTGGCAAATTTCAATATTCTAGGTGTTACATAACATCTCTAAAGAACATCATATCCTGTACTCATTTGTGATCATCTAGGTGTGGGTATTTCTTTTTCTTTTCTTGCATGGAAGCCATGATTGGTTAAAAAAGAGCAACAAACTTATTCAAAAGATTAGTAGTTGATAGCCATCTAACAATACAGAAGAATGAAAGGTCACCTGGCTGTTCTTCAAGATCCAGCTCCCCATTAAATTTTCAAAATTCACTGTGTGTTTTCGCACTTGTCCGAATGAAATTCACAATTACTAAATTACTAAATGATCAAGTTGGAAGATATGATGAAAAAAAGAGATAATGAGGATAGTTGAGATCATGTGTCAGTTGCCCAACTAGGCCAGTATTTTGACCTACCATAACTAGGTTATACTGTGGTAGTTGAACAATTAATAAAGCTTTAAGCGCATATTTGAAACATAGCAAACAAATATAGCTAGCAGAGGGATATCTTGAATGTCCATAATTCATCCACTGCTAAGCTGAGAGCAACGCAGCTTTCAGATCACTCTGCAGTGAACATATGATTGAAGAACTAATTTCTGGAATGCGTTTCTCACTAGTGCGACGGGAATTTTTTGTATTGCCTATTAAAATTTTGAGTTCTCTGGAGAGAGAATTGCAATCACATCAATAATATTCTTTTTTTACAAATGCTCCATGACTGTAAGGTACTTTACTTCAAGCAATATTAAAAGCTATAACAAAACTAGCTTCAGCACTTTACTTACATAGGAAAATAGGCTATTTTGTTGAGTTATGTTCCGCTACCGCCGCAAGGGCGTAACTTGTGTGTACTGCAGGAAAAGTGCAGTACACACAAGTACTGTGGATGTAGTGCGGATGATAAGAAACAGATGATTGCTGGTGTTATGAATGAAAGGAAGTTGGATGTCCTGGCTCTAAGCGAAACAAAGGTGTAGGGGGTAGGTAAGTTTTAGTTTTAATAGGGAGGAATAAATGGGATTAAGTCAGAATTATCTGAGAGAGTTAGAGCTAAGGATCAGTTATGGAAGGAGAAGATGGAATTTAAATGTATAAATTCAAGGATTATGTGGATTAAATTCAAGGTCGGATACGAAAAGTGGGTCATAATAAGCGTGTATGCACCTGGAGAAGAAAGGAGTGTAGATCAGAGAGAGACAGATTTTGGGAGATGTTAAGCGAGTGTGTAGGAACTTTTGAACTAAGTGAGAGAGTAATTGTGGTAGGGGACCTAAATGCTAAAGTAGGAGTAACATTTAAAGAGGGTGTGGTAAGTAAGTTTGGGGTACCAGGTGTAAATGATAAAGGGGTTTGGTTATAGGTAATACATATTTTAAGAAAAAGAGGATAAGTACACAAGATATGATGTAGTGTGTAATGACAGTAGTTCCTTGGACTACGTTTTGGTAGATAAAAGACTGTTGGGTAGACTTCAAATTAACATGTTTCTAGAGGGGCCACAGATATATTAGACCAGTAGTGGTGACCTGTGCTTAGCTCAGTGCTGACCTGTACTGAGCTCAGTGCTGACCTGTACTGAGCTCAGTGCTGACCTGTACTGAGCTCAGTGCTGACCTGTACTGAGCTCAGTGCTGACCTGTACTGAGCTCAGTGCTGACCTGTACTGAGCTCAGTGCTGACCTGTACTGAGCTCAGTGCTGACCTGTACTGAGCTCAGTGCTGACCTGTACTGAGCTCAGTGCTGACCTGTACTTAGCTCAGTGCTGACCTGTACTTAGCTCAGTGCTGACCTGTACTTAGCTCAGTGCTGACCTGTACTTAGCTCAGTGCTGACCTGTACTTAGCTCATTGCTGACCTGTACTTAGCTCAATGCTGACCTGTACTTAGCTCAGTGCTGACATGTACTTAGCTCAGTGCTGACATGTACTTATCTTAGTGCTGACCTGTACTTAGCTCAGTGCTGACCTGTACTTAGCTCAGTGCTGACCTGTACTTAGCTCAGTGCTGACATGTACTTATCTCAGTGCTGACCTGTACTTATCTCAGTGCTGACCTGTACTTAGCTCTGTAAGGACGTGACTAGTGTACTGTCTGTGAATCTGAACCAAGATATCCTCCATTGAACAACTTTACCAGGAGCTTAAAGAGGCCCTTAGGGTAGCTAAGCTCGAGATACGGCGAGTGTCGGAGGAAAACAAGAGTTCTGTTGTGAGTTCTCAGGTCAAGAGGGGAACCTGGTCTGTGGCCGGGCAACACAGAACGAAGTTGAAGATCAAGAAGACTGTTGGAGTGGCGGAAATAACGAAGATCCAGAACGTCACAACGAGCACCAAGGAAGCTTTGGCAGTCGAGGGTGAGTCGACATCCTTGAAACCCCAACGAAGACCATTCCAATGAAGGCCATCCCAACGAAGACCACCAGTGATGACAAACTCCACAAGTGAAGGTAAAAACATTGTTTTAGTTGGGGACAGTCAGGTTAAGTTTATGGATAGGGCTTTTCGTCTTAGGGACAGGAAGAGGAGGCTGAGTGTACGTTTTCCTGGGGCTGGGATGGGGGATATTGTTAGCAGTCTAGATGATATCATGAAAGGTAATTGGAGCAATCCTATTATCTGCCTCAGTACGGGAGGCAACGATGTTGGCAGACGTAGGAGTGAAGGCCAGATTAGAAGGTATAGGACAGCAATATAGATAATTAGGAAGAAAGGTGGGAACCCTGTGATATGTGGCATTTTGCCCAGGAGAGGAGTTGGAAATGAATGGTTGTCCAGGGCAATTTGTGTCAATTGCTGGCTGGACAAACACTAAGAAAAATGCAGTAACATTCGTAGAAAACTTGGACCTCTTCTATGGCAGAAATGACATGTATGCCTGGGATGGGGTTCACTTATCTAGGTTTAGGGTGGGAGCACCGGCCAACGCAGTGGAGGGAGCTGTTAGGTCTGTTAGCAGATGGGTTTATGAAGGATGAGGTTAACCACTGAATTGATGAAGCGAATATTGAGTTAATCCCAGGAAATACATTGTTTCGGTTATTTACTACAGAAATCAGGCAGAATATTTATTGGCTCATGTCGACACTTTTTGTCAGTATGCTTTTTAACTACTAACCACCGGCTATACTGATTGTTGGACATCAGGACCCTATCATACCACTTCCTGAGACTGAATACAGTGTGTCTGCCATCTTTAACATCTTTCTCGATCTACTTAGTAAGTTTAGGCCAAAAAAAACTTTTAACGTCTTTGAGTCTCATCTGTGTAGATAGCTGTCAGTTGATTTTTGAGGTATCGTATGGCAATCATCCTGTCATGATACTCTATATAATGAACCAAAAGGCACAATACCGTGACTGGAACAATACACAACAATACGACGATATTTCGATCCGACTTGAACTATTTATAAAGTCACACTTTGTAAATGGTTCAAATCGGACCGAAACGTCGTCGTAAGCTCCTCTCTTATATGTGTGGGTTATTTGTGAACGCTATATAATGTTTCTTAATTATTTTGTAAGTCATGATTACTTTTTTTTACCTTGTCTTCTTCTAAGTTGAGTTAATAATTTTTGTCCTGGTAACCAAGTCTTAGGCTGGTACCCGTCTCGTTACAACTCATAAGATATTTTTATGTTTTGTGCTAAAGTCGTATAATCCAAAACAAAGATCAATATTGTTGCAGATGGATATTATCAAGAGTAAATTTTTCACTGAATTACACTGTCGTGGAGAAATATTTTCAGAGATCTACAGTATATACTCACGGAATAATATTTTCAAGGATCAATCCTCTCATTGATCAACATTCTCTCTCACAAATATTCTCGGAGAAATTTCTCCTAACAAAATTCAGTGTATGAAGCAGTGAATCAAAGGAGCGTCAGGATAAAGGACACGTGGGAGATGAATGTGACAACTTCTGTCTGGCCAAGTGTCAGCGCATAACTCCTGAAGGTGTCTCTTATTTATTAAGATGAAGTGCTTACCGTCGACCACCAGTTGCACTGAAGACGGAGGTCTACTTCTCCAAGATCACTATTAGAATTACTCAAAAATGATTTACGTCAAGGAACAATAAAATCATAAGTACGCTAAAATATAGCTATCACATATACATCGCCCTTCTCATGAGTTCAATAGAAATAAAGAACAAGAAATTAAGGATTTTTCTGCAAAGTCCACACAAGATATGTTAAAGGCTTAAAACACTTACTGATTTTTACAGTTCACCAACCAGTCGTTTCTATACACCTAATTTTCTTCTCAATGTAATCCTAAACATATTTTTTTATACAGAACATAAGAACTTTAATTAATTATTTAAGTTGAAGACTGAAAATTGAGCAACGAAATAAAAAACGCCATTCATGAATCCCACCAGTTCAGTGACCCGTCTTCTCTCTCTAAATAACAACGCCAACACCAACCCATTTTCTCATCACTGTGGCTGACAGTGATGGTGAGTATGGCAATTATGCAATACCTGAGTACATTTATTGAGAGCAGTTTATCCTACACAGCAAACTTTATCAATTTAATGCATTCGCATTTGGACAGAGACTTTAATATTGGAGCCAGTGCAAGAAGTGGTAAGGTGAAGCAGTTGAAGGCATGATCCCATAGGGGTGGGGGGCATTAGTGAAAGCAAGTCAGGCCCATAAGTTCAGCCAGAGTTTTAGCAGGAGAGTTGTAGAAAATGTGGAGAGATGCAACAGTTAAAGATGTGGTCACATGTTTGCTGGCCTAACCAGACATTAATGAAGGGGGGCGTAGAAGATACAAAATTATCTGAGCCAAAATCCAATAATACTGTACTTGTCAGCCACTGTAAGAACATGGAATATTCTACAAATCCGTAGTTTAATCTTTGGTCCACATTATGGGCAAAACCTACTTCCACTAGGGGGCCCAGTGCACATTTGACAAAGTCTTAAACTGCTATATCTCATAGATTCTTCCACTGGCTTCAAAATAATCTCCATCCTCATGTCTCTATATTAGACTAATAATGTCCGTGGAACACGGCAAACGTCTGTCAATAAAGATCTCTTCTAACAGTTATTAGGAACACAGGTATACAAAGAAAAGCCTGTTGTAGCCGACCTTAGATGAAGTTTCCTGACAAGGAACAATCCTCAAGCATATAAAGGCAAAAGAAAGCATTAAAGATGTAAGTTTTAGTACCCGTATATTCCTTTCGCCAATATATTTACAATATGTACAAAGTGCAATGAAGCAGCCAAATAATAACGAGCGAAAAAGCAGAGAGAGTTACTCACTATAGTTTTACACATCAAGATAGAGCAATTTTGTAAGAGTATATTCTATTAGCTTAGTGAGCATCTGCCACAGCCAGGTGTGGAAATCTAATATTAATTCAGATGGAAGTAAGAGAATCAGAGTAGACGGGGCACCTTATGCAAACTACTCCACCCTGGGTGTTAGTTTAGTTGGTACAGAGGACTTGCACCAATGGATGTGATGAACACTGAATATATTGTAACACTGCCAGCACACACTGCAACCATTATAATCTCTTCTCAAAATCATGCAAGAGCAGCAGTAACAGTAACAACTGCACCAAAAGCAGCACAGCATTAACAGTAACGGCAGCACTAGCACCAGCAGGAGTAACAGCAACAGCCTCAGCAGCAGTAGTACAAGTAGCAGTGCACAAGCAGCAGCAGCAGCAGCAGCAGCAGCAGCCCAACACCAGCAAAAATAATAGCAGCAAACCAGCAGAAGCAGCAGTGCCACTACTAGCAACACCAGCAGCAGCAGCACTAGCAACACCAGCAGCAGCAGCACTAGCAACAACAGCAGAGTCACGAGCACCACCTGGTGCTATCCCTGGTGCTAAAACCAGGGCTAGCACCAGCAACAACAGAAAGAACAGCAGATTCGCCAGCAACAGAAGCAGATAAACAACAGCATATGCAACAGCACTATCACCAGTAGCAGCAGCACCGGCAGTGGAAGTAGGAGCAAGAGTAGCAGCAGCATCATCAATAGCAGCAGCTGCAGCTCCACCGGCAGCTTATCAACACCTGCAGTAGCAGCACCAGCAACCAACACCACCAGCACCAATAGGAGTAGCACCAGCACCACCTGATCTAGTGGACCAGGATATTTGCTAAACTAGTGATCCGTGGATATTGAAAAAGGGAAGGAGACAGTCTGTCTTGACAGTGTCTAAGAGAGAATACAAGAGGGAAGATGACTGGTATGGTGATATTCAAACTAATCCAGGACCTCAAACTAATGTTCAGGTACACAGGAGACAAATAAGGTACCCTTGTGTTCACTGTGGTAGAGGTGTGGGCATCCACAGTCAAGCGATTATCTGTGATTTATGTTATGAATCGGTGAGGTGCACAGACCGAATAAGCGATGATGAATTGGTAGTTTGGAGTGATAACTAACTTCGTAATGCATACCTAGGACAACGTAAGGCAACATAGCCAGTGGTGTTACCAGAACAAATAAATGAGAGATATATTTACACTGTACTGAGGTACGGAGGAAAAACAGTAAATTACACCTTATGTGTATTGTGTAAAGGATGGATGCACAACGGATGTGTATTTGGTCATGTTAACGGTGCTAAATATCAGATTGAGTGAAACAAATGCACTTTAGCTCCATTACGCTTTAGTAGTGCTGACCTTGATTTACCTAGCTTTTTACTACAAATGAATCTCTGCTATGTATTGATGCTTATGACTGTTGCAAGAAACCAAGCCTTCACTTTACTCATGTCAGTGCTAGATCAATTTTTCCCAAAATATCAAGGATTACGATTCTAGCAGACAATACAAAGGCGGCAGTTATATCCATCTCTGAATCCTGGTTAGATTATACAGTGGCTGACGACGATGTTGAAATAGAAGATTACTATATAAATCGCTTAGATAGAAATACACAAGGTGGTGGGGTAAGTGCTGTAAGAAAAGACTTAACCTACAACCCAAGACCCGATTTGTATGACAAACTGGAGATTCTATGGTTTAGGTGTTGCTGCCCAAGACCAAACCCATCCTAGTAGGAACTAGTTACCGCCCTCCCAACCATGATCAATTCTTGGAAAACGTTTCGAGAATCTTGTCCTTAAGCACAATTGTGAGGCAATAATACAGCGAGACTTCAGTATCTGTTATGAACCACAACAAGTATCAGCAAATTCTAGGATTAAATAGTAACACTCGCCTAATTAACGCACCAACCCGGATCACACAGTTCTCAGCCACCATACTCGACTATATACATTGTAATCGCTTTGATAACATTGGTCACTCAGACGTCATAACCACAGGTCTCAGTGATCATTCTACCTCCACCACTTCGTTCCGCTTTATTACACCAAAAGGCCGAAGAATTAATTCTTGACGTTCCACGAATTCATTCATCATTTATTACACCAAGAAAAATAATTAGGGAACAATAGGCCTACACATGACAATAAAAATGAGGTCAGCTACAAGCTACAATAATGAAACACTGGTAAATAGGCTACACAATTGTGACTGACCTGTGATAACAGGTTGCATCAACGTTATTGATGCCAGGGAAAAAATCAAAACCATGTTTATTGCCATACTTGATAACATTGCACCAGTTAAAGAGGTTAGGATTATACGAAGAACTGAATCCTGGAAGACTGCTGAGATACTAGATAATATCAAATTCCTGGGATCAGTTGCTAAAAAGATTTAAGGCAAACATGCCGGATATTTGCAGCGCTAAATGAATTTCAAAGGAAAGGAACAAAGTGCAGAGGCTTATAAAAGGAGCAAAGGCAAGGCACTATAGCTTAAAAATAGAAGAATACGAGAATAACCCCAGAAACCTCTGGCAACAAATAAAACAGTTGGGGTATTGCCATAAACCCTTAGATAGATCTAACATACTGCTAAATATCGATAACGAAACAACTAAAGTGGCAAATTGTTTTAATTCATACTACACAACTGTTGCATCAGCACTAGTAAGTAAACTGCCGGTTGCATCGACTACCTTTAACACAGACTCCAGTGAGTTTAAAACATATATTAATAAATAAGGAAAGAACTAAGCAAGTTAAACACAACTAGAAGAACAAGTCCAGGTAACATTCAAATTAAGTTCTTAAAAGATAGTCATCTGAATTGCCAATCCCCTTTGCGCACATAATAAACTTATCCATCACTACTAATACCTTCCCGGAGGGGTTCAAGAGGCCAGAGTTACTCATATCTTCAAACAAACTAGTACGTCTGATGTCAGCAACTATAGGCAACTATACTCAGTGTGATGTCCAAAATTGTAGAGAAGATAGTGTACTGTCAAGTAGTCGTGTATATCTTAATGACAAAAACATTCTCAATAGTTACCAATCAGGCTTCAGTAGATTTTACTCGTCTGACACCTCCCTAATTATTCTGATGAACTACCTAAGAACTCTAATGTCGCTAGGGTATCCCATAGGTATGGTGACGTTAGACTTACAAAAGGCCTTCGACACGGTCAACCATAATATATTATGTAAGAAACTACAAGCTATCGGCATAGGTTCTGCAGAAGGGTTCAAATCCTACCTGAACAGCAGGAAACAAGTTGTCAAGATCAACAATACAGACTCAGAACCCCTGCCGATAGCATGTGGGGTTCCCAAAGGTAGAATTCTGGGTCCCTTACTAATTTGTTATACGAATGACATGCCTATCAGTGTCAAGTGTAAGCTTCTGTTGTATACAGACGACAGTGCTCTGTTAGACGCAGACGACGGTGCTCTGCTAATGTACTGTTGTATGCAGACGATAGTGCTCTGCTAATGTACTCTCACTAGAACTAGAGTACTGTTGCAAATGGTTAGTAGACAACAAATTATCGTTTCACCTTGGGCAAACGGAAGCCATATTCTTTGGCACAAAAATTAAACTGAAAAGGGTTAATTAATTTTAATGTCCAGTGTAATGGGGAACCCATCACTTCAGTATCTTCAGTGAAATGTCTGGGAATCCCCTATGATCCAAGCATGTGAGGAGATTTGATAGGAAACAGTGTAGTAAAGAAACTAATGCCAGACTAAAGTTCCTCTACAGACAGGCAGTGTCTACCTACTGAGGCTCGGAGTACCCAATGTCTAGCTGTCATGCAGTGCCATATAGATTACTATTCTTCTTCATGGAACTCTACCTTAACAAAAAAAATGAAAGATAGACTAGAAATCACCTAGAGCAAAATAGTGAGATTCATCTTGGACCTCGGTCCTAGAAAGCATGTAGGCCAGAATGAATTACAAAAACTGGTTATGCTGAATGCTAAATACAGACTAAAACAACTGAATTTAAATCACTCTCATAAAATTGCTCACAAGCAGTGTCCATAATATCTTGCTGCCAAGTTTGTCAAGGCTGGGAACTAAAACAATTATAGTACAAGAGGAAGGGAACGCAACTGTGTAGCACCCACATTAAGTGGTCAGGCTTCAAACACCTTTTATTGTACAGCAATAAAGGAGAGGAACGGAGTGCCTGCACATGCCAGATCCTGTCACAGCATGAGCCAGTTCAAGAAGAGCCAAAAAATCTACCTAATGAATGTAGCGACAGAAAGGGAGGAGAGTGACTTCTTGTATAACTAATATATATGTACCTATTACTGTGATCTGATCTTCTCTTTAATGTTAATGTCAATACTCAATTCATCTTATTCCTAGTATATATATATATATATATATATATATATATATATATATATATATATATATCTTTTATTGTAACTGCTTTTAACATAGTTGAATTACTTTGCTGTTTTAACTTTTAAAGTTTAAATAGATATTTCAAGGACCCCAGTAGAAATATATAATTTCGTCTGACCTTTTTGGGTTATCCTAGGTAATCTACACATGGGCTGCTATGTATTGTAATTTATGTACCTATACCTGAATACATTTACTTATTTACTTACTAAAAACAGCAGCAGCGGCACTACCACCACCAGCATCAGCAGCAGCAGCAGCGGCACTACCACCACCAGCATCAGCAGCAGCAGCAGCGGCACTACCACCACCAGCATCAGCAGCAGCAGCAGGACCAGAACCAGCTGTAACAGATCGAGCACCAATACTAGCAGAAGCAGAAAACCTGCAGCAGCACTCATGGCAACTATAGCACCACCACCACCACCACCATCACTAGCATTACCATCACCACCAAATCTACAGCAGCACCAACAACAGCACCTGAAGCGGAGGGATCAATGCCTGCAACAGCACAAGCTGCAGGAGCAGCAGAAACAGTAGCAGAAGCTGCAGGAGCAGAGAAACAGTAGCAGAACAGCAGTAGCACCAGAGTACAGCAGCAGTCAACAGAGTGCACTAGCAGCAGCTGCCACTAGCAGCAGCACTAGACCATGACAGCAGCAGCCACTGCGCAGCGCCCACTAGCAGCAGCACTGCACTAGCAGCAGCAGCACTGCCACTAGCAGCAGCAGCGCCACTGCAGCAGCAGCGCCACAGCAGCAGCACTGCCACCAGCAGCAGCAGACGCCACTAGCAGCAGCAGCAGCCACTAGCAGCAGCAGCACTGCCACAGCAGGCAGCAGCGCCACAGCAGCAGCAGCGCCACTAGCAGCAGCAGCGCCACTTAGCAGCAGCAGCGCCACTAGCAGCAGCAGCCACTGCAGCAGCAGCGCCACTAGCAGCAGCAGAGCCACACTAGCAGCAGCAGCAAACCACTAGCAGCAGCAGCAGCACGCCACAGCAGCAGCAGCACTGCCACTAGCAGCAGCAGCGCCACTAGCAGCAGCAGCGCCACTAGCAGCAGCAGCGCCACTAGCAGCAGCAGCGCCACTAGCAGCAGCAGCGCCACTAGCAGCAGCAGCGCCACTAGCAGCAGCAGCGCCACTAGCAGCAGCAGCAGCAGCAGCGCCACTAGCAGCAGCAGCGCCACTAGCAGCAGCAGCAGCAGCAGCGCCACTAGCAGCAGCAGCGCCACTAGCAGCAGCAGCGCCACTAGCAGCAGCAGCAGCAGCAGCGCCACTAGCAGCAGCAGCAGCAGCAGCGCCACTAGCAGCAGCAGCGCCACTAGCAGCAGCAGCGCCACTAGCAGCAGCAGCGCCACTAGCAGCAGTGCCACTAGCAGCAGCAGCAGTGCCACTAGCAGCAGCAGCAGCGCCACTAGCAGCAGCAGCAGCGCCACTAGCAGCAGCAGCACTGCCACTAGCAGCAGCAGCACTGCCACTAGCAGCAGCAGCACTGCCACTAGCAGCAGCAGCACTGCCACTAGCAGCAGCAGCAGCACTGTCACTAGCAGCAGCAGCGCCACTAGCAGCAGCAGCACTGCCACTAGTAGCAGCAGCGCCACTAGCAGCAGCAGCACTGCCACTAGCAGCAGCAGCACTGCCACTAGCATCAGCAGCAGCAGCGCCACTAGCAGCAGCAGCAGCGCCACTAGCAGCAGCACTGCTACTAGCAGCAGCAGCGCCACTAGCAGCAGCAGCACTGCCACTAGCAGCAGCAGCGCCACTAGCAGCAGCAGCACTGCCACTAGCAGCAGCAGCACTGCCACTAGCAGCAGCAGCAGCAGTGCCACTAGCAGCAGCAGCAGCAGCGCCACTAGCAGCAGCAGCGCCACTAGCAGCAGCAGCACTGCCACTAGCAGCAGCAGCGCCAGCAGTAGCCAGTTACTGAAAATGAATTATTGACTCTAAAATCTTCCAACCCCAGCTCCATATATCTTGTTGCTTGTTGATTTCAGTTTAAGACACAATTCACTCTAAACCAGCAAATGATGACCTGGTACATACTATAACCGTACAAAAGACAGTTAATTCATATTACAACCCAAACAATGCCCAGACTTGTATGCACAGGGGTCCTGACCAGCAAAATGCATGCAATTACGCAAGTGCCTTCCCCAAAATCAACTGTAATATGAATATCATCTGGGATCAAATAAATCATGTCTTTAAATATGTTAGAAATATATCTTAAATTACATGGATCCCAACCAGTGATTTGAAAGGATTAGTTCTTTGGCAACTGAAGTATGCTCAAGGCATGTTCGCCTAAGAAAAAAATAAAAGATGTAAATTGAGAACAGAGAGAGATGCTCCCTTCACAAAGAATCATTCAGCTTCTCAAGGGAGCCAGATTATTTGAAATGCAGAAGGAAGCACTGACTTGGGAAGTAGAAATTATTGAACTTGAGTTCAATGTTTCATACAGGATCCAGGAGAGACAGGAGCTAATAGAATGTTATGAAACTGAGAGAAATTCAAAATATTTCTTTTCATATGCCAAAAACAAGGCAAAATCACAACCGGATATAGGACAACAGCATAGACAACGGCAAAACAAATGAGTGAGACTCTGAAGGTTTAGTATGATTCGGCCTAATGGGCTATTAATCAGGCTAAAGATCGACAAACCGAATAAATTTTTCATGAATGAGCCTCAGAACCTTGTCTACAGTGCTCGTTTCGGCATTATGCCGGGTGAGCGCCCCGGCATAATGCCATGATGAAAATCAAAGGCCTACCATACAGGGGAGTCTTTTATCGTCATTGCATTCTGCTGGGTTGCAGCAGTTAGCATGACGTCACAGCCTGCTGTCATGCTTCACAGTGACTTCTCATTGCTCACGTGGCTGCCGTGGTGAGAGGAAGTGTTGCAATTTTGTCTCTCATCCGCCCCATCTTTTGTCCAGTGTTCCCTTTGGTTTAGGGCTATACATGTTTGATTATTGGTAAAAAGAAGTCTTTAACACCTGAAACTATAGCTCAAATCATAGGACTTCACAAAGCTGGGCACCAGACGAAAGAAATAGTGGAGAATGTTAGTGTGCGTGAGCGTTCAGTGAGGAACTGAGTGCAGCGTTTTAAGGCTGGTGGCGGTGTCGAGTTACCGTCTGCCAAACCTCGGCCTGGCTCCTCCAAGAAGACATCTGTTCGTACCTTAACTAGGTTAAAGAAGCAGTTACGTGAGCAATAAGAAGTCACTGTGAAGTGTGGCGGCAGGCCGTGACGTCATGTTAACTGCTGCAACCCAGCAGAATGCACTGACGAAAAAAAAAAAAACCTATATGGTAGGCCTCTGATTTTCATCACGGCATTGTGCCGGGGCGCTCACCCGCAATGCCGTGACGAGCACTGTATATATGCCAGATTTCTGACATAACACTAATTCCTCCGAACTTTGAAAAAAAAAATTAAAAACATACGCAAATACTCAGCCCTAGACTCATGGAATTCGTATTCAACAAGAAATGCAAGAAACCCCTTTCATGTGCTATAGAGGGAACATGGACATAAGTGTCATCTCAGTCATTAAAAACAACGGATAAACCACCACTCAATACGAGTGTCACTAAATCAATAGCAAAGAATTATAGGCCGATGGCTCTAACGTTCTACATAATAAAAATCTTTGAAAGAGTTCTGAGAAGTAAGATCTCCAACCACTTTGATTCCCATCAACTGCATATCCCAAGGCAACATGGGCTTAGAGCAAGTTGCTCTTGCCTCTCGCAACTACTGGATTTGGCCTAGGATGCACTGGAGGACAAACAGAACGCTGATGTAGTGTACACATACTTTGCAAAAGCCTTCGATAATTGCGACCTTGATGTAATAGCGTAGAAAATGTGTGCTAAAAGAACAATTGGAAAGGTGAGCAGATGAACACAGAATAGAACACGAAGAGTAATGGTTTAACAGAGTAAAGTCGAAGGCTCCCACAATGAAAAATTTTATTCCACAAGATACAGTACTCGTCCACATAATGGTCCTCGTCCTCATATCGGACATAGACAGAGATGTAAACCAATAGCACTGTGTCTTCCTGTGCAGGCGATATTAGAATCTTCATGAGAGTGTCATCCACTGAGGACAGTAAATATATAGGCGGATATAAACCAAGTTTTCCAGTGGGCCCCAGGTAACAATATGATGTATAATGAGATCAAATTTCTGCTACTCCGTTATAGAAAACGTGAAAAAAGATAATATCAAGAACGGAGAATACATAAAATTCTAACCACATAATAGAGCGAGAGTATTAATGTCAGAGGATCTCACCTCCGAGGATCACGACAGTCACTATTACATCTGTGAGGTAAATTATGGGATGGAAGATGAGAATTTTTAAAACATGGGATGCTATGCGAATGATGATATTCATTTGTTCTCTCTAGACTGGAGAACTGGAGAACGGATTTAAATTGGATAAATTTAGATTTAGAAAGGACATAGGCAAGTACTGGTTTTCGAACAGAGTTGTAGATGCGTGGAACAATCTTCCGAGTAGGGTGATAGAGGCTAGGACCTTGGGTGGCTTTAAAAAGAGATTGGACAAATATATGAGTGGGAGGGGCTGGGTTTGATTAGTGTCGTGAGTACAGGAGTAAATTCTTAGGTAGTGGTGGTTTTGATAAGGACCTGCCTTGTATGGGCCAGTAGGCCTTCTGCAGTGTTCCTCCATTCTTATGTTCTTATTAAGCCCATTGAAGGCAGGTGAAAGTGCTGATCTAGAGAATGTACAGAGAGCCTTCACTGCACATATTAGTTGAGTCAAGCACCTTAATTACTTGGAACGTTTGAATTCTTTTGATCTGAAAGCAAGCGAGATTCTTCATAATCTACACCCGGAAAATCTTAGAAGGAATGGTACCACATCTTCACACAAACATTCCCTACTAAAGCAAAATACTAGGCGGAGTGTGCAGCATACCCCGATGAAAAGCAAGGGAGCACTAAGAAAAAACACAAGTGTCAGAGGCCCGAGACTGTTCAACTACATTCCATCTTACATAAGAGGAATTACCAGTAGACCCCTGGACAGACACCTAAAGTCAGTGCCCGATCAGCCAAGCTGTGGTTTGTATGTTGGATTGTGTGCAGCCAGCAGTAAAAGCCTGGTTGATCAGGCCCTGATCCACCGGGAGGCCTGGTCAAAGACCGGGCTGCGAAGCGTTGACCCCCGGAGCGACTTCCAGGTAAACTCCAGGTGGGAACCTGGACTAAAATACTCACCGTTGATTTGCACACACGAAGCATTCAAGTATAATAAAAGTATAATTTTTGCTATTACAATTATCCCATGCTGTAGATACTGTATTTGGAAACATCACAAAATACACAGTAATGCGTCGGCTCCGCCAAGAACTAGCATTCAATAAAAGACTGATACTTCTGAGAAAACATTGCCTTTTATTTTTTGATATGATCCATGACCACGGAAAACCTGGCCAGATACTTATACGTGAACGTTGGAGTTGGGGATACTTGTGCTTATTTGTAGTTGCTTGCGGAGGTCATCGCCTCCGCAAGCCTGTAGCACACCTTTTTTAAGAGAGGGTATCTTGGTAATGTCTCTTATGTATGAAGGGAGTGTTGAAGACGTATTGTCCTTTATTATTATTAAATTATCGCATCGCTCCTCCTCTTTTCTCCAGAGGTATCTTGTACCAACTGTTTAGCTTGTGTTCATACGTAGTTATTTCGGTGTTCAGGCTTAGGATCAATCCGTCCAGAAACTTCGAAGTGAAGATTATCATTATCTTTCTCTTCTACTTTCTATGGAATACAGTTCCATGAACTTCAGGCGCTCCCATTAATTTAGGTGTTTGAATGAGTTCATTCGAGCTGTGATGGTTCTCTGAACATTTTTCAGTTAAAGAATTTCGCCTGCCATATAGGGGGCCGGAAGTATTTAACCAATCATTTTCCTTGTATATATGATAAGAGCATTATTGTGCTCCTAGAACGTAAGATCACATGACATTATTATATCCATTCCTCTTACATTAGATTAAAACCGTAGTGAGTGGTTTAGTTTGTCTCGTACCCTGATCCTGATTTCATCTCCTCATTCCTTCCGTAACGTAGTAACTGAAATTTGTTCTCATTGAACATCATACTGTTGTCAGTAGTCCACTCAAGAGCTTCAATAATATCAGCTTGGAGGTTCGCTGTGTCTTCAATGGATATCAGTCTCATACAGACTCTTGTATCGTTTGCAAAGGATAATCGGTACTATGGTTTATGTTACTACCTAGGTTATATATGAGACTGGACGGGAAGTGGGGCGAGTAAAGTGCCTCCGGGAACAGACGTTTTACTGAAGCAGCCTCCATAATTCACCGTTCGCTTTCTTACGGATTACCTGGCATCAGTTTTTTAATGCATCTTGTTTACATTTTATCACTCAACCCCTCTTACAATGCATCCCTCACCACACCCCCTCATCACTCATGCCATCACAACTCGCCCCCTAATCAAACACCCCTCTCACCATGCACCCGCTCACCATTAACTCCTTCACTATATGTGTTTTAACATGCACCCACTAAATATGAATTTCCTTACCACACACCATCTCACCCTGCAATCCCTCACCACGCCTGTATCACCATGTACTAACCTCATCATTCACCTTCTCACTATGTAACCCTCACCATGATCCCCCCCCCACGCAAATCTTCACCATGCTCTATCCAGGCACCTTCTCACTACTAATCCACCTCACTATGTACACATGCTCTCATAATACATCCATTACCATTCACTCCCTCACCATGATTCCCTAACCATTCACTCCCTCACCATGATTCCCTAACCATTCACTCCCTCACCATGATTCCCTAACCATTCACTCCCTCACCATGATTCCCTAACCATTCACTCCCTCACCATGATTCCCTAACCATTCACTCCTCACCATGATTCCCTAACCATTCACTCCCTCACCATGATTCCCTAACCATTCACTCCTCACCATGATTCCCTAACCATTCACTCCCTCACCATGATTCCCTAACCATTCACTCCTCACCATGATTCCCTAACCATTCACTCCCTCACCAT
This sequence comes from Cherax destructor, assembly GCA_009830355.1. Taxonomy (NCBI): domain Eukaryota; kingdom Metazoa; phylum Arthropoda; class Malacostraca; order Decapoda; family Parastacidae; genus Cherax; species Cherax destructor. Next base: position 16,519 of record WNWK01007703.1, on the reverse strand, counting down.
GATTCCCTAACCATTCACTCCCTCACCATGATTCCCTAACCATTCACTCCCTCACCATGATTCCCTAACCATTCACTCCTCACCATGATTCCCTAACCATTCACTCCTCACCATGATTCCCTAACCATTCACTCCCTCACCATGATTCCCTAACCATTCACTCCCTCACCATGATTCCCTAACCATTCACTCCCTCACCATGATTCCCTAACCATTCACTCCCTCACCATGATTCCCTAACCATTCACTCCCTCACCATGATTCCCTAACCATTCACTCCTCACCATGATTCCCTAACCCTTCACTCCCTCACCATGATTCCCTAACCATTCACTCCTCACCATGATTCCCTAACCATTCACTCCCTCACCATGATTCCCTAACCATTCACTCCCTCACCATGATTCCCTAACCATTCACTCCCTCACCATGATTCCCTAACCATTCACTCCCTCACCATGATTCCCTAACCATTCACTCCCTCACCATGATTCCCTAACCATTCACTCCCTCACCATGATTCCCTAACCATTCACTCCCTCACCATGATTCCCTAACCATTCACTCCCTCACCATGATTCCCTAACCATTCACTCCCTCACCATGATTCCCTAACCATTCACTACCTCACCATGATTCCCTAACCATTCACTACCTCACCATGATTCCCTAACCATTCACTCCCTCTTCGCTATGCATTTACCTCACCTGTTACCCCTCTCACCATATACCCCTCACTACGCACCCTGTCACCACGCATCTCTATGGTGGGTGCCGAGTATGGTACATTTTATTCAACGCTCTTCACACAACTATTTGTTATGCCCTCTCGACCAGTGAAATGGCAATTCAGAATGTATCCATTCTGGGGCCCCACTGCTACACTTATTGTCCAGCTCAAACCGTCCATCACGTGGAAGCCGGCTACTTCAGCCAAGATGACGTCACCCCTGCCCACCTACCTGAGTGACAGACTTCCGCAGACACTGGTTGTGACCGCTCATGCTTGGAGTGGCTCTTGTATGCATTATTTTTCTGATATGTCTATACATTATCAATGTACATATTGCAAATATTGGTGATGGAATACATAGGTAAAGAAATCTACCCCTAGTGTGTTTACCTTGTCCTCTCCTTGCCCTGCTGACTGACTTAGTTACGACCAATTGCCACATCTCTTTTAGACTATCACATGGTTTGTAAAAAGAACACTAACCATGCACCCCCACCATGTATGCACCTCACTACAAATTTGCTCACCATGCATCCAACTCATCAAGCATTCTGTCAACACATGTTCTCCCCCACCATGTATTCATCTCACCATGCACATCTTCTCCATGGAAAAATAAACACATAAGCAGAATAATGTGATCCTTTATTGACAACGTTTCGCCCACACAGTGGGCTTTATCAAGTCGCAAACAGATCTACCTGGATGAAAATTATGTGCGTATTTATAGGATGGAGTCACGTGGAGAATGCTGGGTAAGTTGGATCTGAACCTGCATGTCACAATCTTCCGAGTAGGGTGATAGAGGCTAGGACCTTGGGTAGCTTTAAAAAGAGATTGGACAAGTATATGAGTAGACCATCCACTTTATCTACAATTTGGGACTATTATGAATTGTAGTCTATAGCTAGATAACAAGAAATCTAAATTTTATATTGAATACTGTTGCAGTGTTGAGCAAGGAAAGAAATAATGCTGCTTTCAGCATATCCTAATGGGGATACCACGATTCACAGCAGAGGAGATTTCTTGGATGCAGCTGCGAGAAATCTGAATAATCATTGAAGCTAAGTATATTTCATGTTATGTCTTTAAATAGACTTAGCTGGAAAAGTTTCCCAGAGCTTTTGGTCCTTTGAACTGGATAGTGGTCACACAGTGGTCCAAGAATTTGTAAGTCATAAAGAACTTAAGGTCCTTCGAAAAACTGGTAAAGACTGGAGTCTTTCCAAAATATTTGAGTTACTGCAAGTACTCAGTCAAAGAGAATGGTGAGTTAGGGCCAGCTGCCTTCTTCACTGCCCCAACAGAAAACGGGAGTCACCTGCTGGGCACCCAGTGCAGCACAGAAAACGGGGTACCTCTCACCTACTCACTATGTGGCAACTCACGCAAGGCGCACGCCAGACTATGGTCTCAGAGTTGTCTGAATGTGTAAGTAAGTTTATTCAAGTATACACAAATACAGTTACATAGATCATCATACATAGCAGCATATGTGTAGAGAACCTAGGATAACCCAAAAAAGTGCATGTTCTCCATACACAGTGTTTATGGACACAAATTGTCTCTTATATTTCTAAGGAAGTTTTATATTTAAACTTTCATATCCATTAGCAGTGAAATTTATATGTATGTTTATGTATGATGTATAATGAATATACATTTATGATGTGTACAGTATCTTACAAGGGACAACTCAGTAGTATTCTAGCTGAGAAGCTGAGATATCAACAACCCAGAGTATCAACAACCGGGATCAAGATCCTGCCAGATGTACTCACTGCGTCAGTGAGATGCTGACTAATCATAACACACACAATGGTTCACTGTGGTGAAGTATTTAAACACTAGTAGGGTACTCTGTTAGGAATTATTTTAGGAATTTCTCGTACAAGATCATTTCAAATGCAGTTTCAGTCTTTGAAAACGAAAAGTATGCAGATAGAAAAGTTGATTACTGTCTGTGTAGGGTTGACTCAAAATGTAAACATTGATTTTGATATTTTAGATGTGGAGAAAATTCTCCAAAGGAGGGGGGGGTATGCGCCCTTACTACCCTTGCTAAGGGTCCCACCCTTTCTGCCCTTAGGAAGGGGCCAGACGAGGCGAGTCTGGGTGCATAAACAAAATAACTCAGACCAGTTGTACTGACCACAGTGTGTCACGTGGTCTGACCAAGTAGCAGCGAGTGTATGTGACTTAATAGACATTTGAGATAAATGTAACTCTTTGCCGTAACAGGAAGATTACAGTAAACTGTTGTATTGGTTTCTACACTTGAAAATTACAATCATGTGTTCCAGTGATTGAAATTTAGGGAACACAAACATTTTAATTGCCACTTGTAGCAGTATGTAGCAATTGTTGAAATTGTGCTGACCTCAGCGATCAAGCCCCACGAGGCACCATGAGACTGCAAGAGGCACCACGAGGCGATCAGATTGAATACGGGCTCCGAAGAGGTCATACGACGCGAGGGGTCATACGGCGCGAGGCGACGTAACTCAACAAAGACATTAGTCGTACGCGTCCGTTGTTCTAATTTAATCTCCACTAACGTCGGGAAATAAGATAAGAACTCTGTTTCAGCGTGTTTAGTGAATAAAATCGCAGTATATTCAGAAGTGTGCGCAGCTTCTTACTGCAAAAAGACAAACTAGAGACAATCGCAAGTGAACTCCATCGAAACAAGACGGTGACTCATCAGCGACATTCTACAATCAAGACAGCATTTCTACCGTATATGGTGGAGCCAACACCACCGCTCACGTTACAAGAGCAAGGTATGTTTTTGTGTTTTTGTCAGACAGGGGACTGTGCAGTTCTTGTATTTCAAGAACATCAAAATTTACCTATTGACGGCGGTTATGCGTGGACTTTTAAGTCCAAACAAGTGAGTAAACCGCCTTTCAGTCCATTTAAGACTGAAATATGTGCATATGCTCCTTTGGGGCAATAATTATACTCACTTGATGTTTATCTTACAGCCCTGTGGAGAATGAGGCCATAGATGGATCCCCTGATAAGGTGTTGGGGATGGCTGCGACATCTTGGATTCATCAATAAGCTAAGTAGCAAGTTACAGTACATTATCGTAGGAGCAGCACATTACTCCACATTAGAAGCACAACTGGATCTACTTAATAAGTGTCTGGAGATCATTAATTCAGATTATGAGAAATACGAAAGTGAATTCCTACAGTCAAATCCGTTTGAGGATGAAATTCAGCAAGTCATGGTTACATTTAGTGATCAACAATTAAGGGGATAGAGGCACATTGTACCTGCCACAAATTTCTGTCACAAAGACCTACTATAGTTAGTGGTCAGACACCTGTCACACCTGCCATAGTCTTCCTAACCTCTCATTACCTACATTTGAAGGTCATTATTATGAGGAGTTTATTAGTGGATTTCATTTTCTGGTACATAAAAGAACTGATATTGATGAGATAACCAAATTAAACTATAACAAATGTCTTTTAAAGACATTGTCTTTTAAAGGCAATGCCTTTTAAAGACAATTATAAGCAAGCTTTACGTGGCTTGGCAGACAATTACCGTGATGCTGACAAAGCCAGGGTTAGACATGCTGTCAAAATCTCAAGCTTGAAACCACCATGAGATTTTTTTTCAGATTTACAGATATTTAGGATCACACTAGACAATAGTCTCAAATCTCTAGAGGCTAAATATGACATAAATCAATGTGACTGGTCTATCAGTGGTATTGTACAGGATAAGCTGTCACCACAAACCCTTGAACAATTAAATATTATGTTCAACAAATGCTATTTCACTTTTGAAGAAATTAGCAAAGGTTTACAAGCTATAGTTTCTTCCATGCAATCAACGAGACATGATGATAAACCTACAAATCCTACTGTGGATACCAAACCTTCAACTCAGCATAAAACGAGTATACCTACTCCCACTCAATCACCGAATGGGAAATCCCATGTTGGCACTTATCAAGCTGTGAATGCAACAGACAATAAAAAGACTGTCACACATGAACATACTCCAAAATGTGTACTTTGTGATGGATAACATTGGGCACAGTATTGTATTTAATATACGACAATGGAGGAATGGAAACAGTGTTCTCAACAGCTGAAACAGTGCACTAAGTATTTAGGTGAACACAAGGGAGGTAAATGCTCACAGAAGAAATGTGTTAAACACTAGGATATGCTGAAATCAGCATTATTTCTCTCCTTGCTTAACACAGCAACAGTATTCAATACAAATTGTAGATTTCTTGTCATCTAGCTACAGACTACAATTCATAATAGTCCCAAATTGTAGATAAAATGGGTGCAGGGTTTTCTTTAATTTTCCAGCTAAGGGGAAGAGAGTAATTATTCTCGTTTAACTGTCACTAGTAGTTGCAGCGAACACTGATCTCTAGCAAGAAGAGGGTGGCGTGACTATGACGCTGGTGCAGACACATGATTCTAATTAATCTGTTTACCAAAATAAGAGTCCATTAGCCCCTTCCAGGAGCTAAGTCCCTCAGGGGGCTGAAGGGGGCTGAGATACACCCCCTTTCCTGGAGAATATTCTCCGCAGGTTAAGTGTTCCCCATGATTATAATAATTATAATACCTAACCAGGAACCCACTAGCTATGCAACCCCCTTCCTGTGCACTTCCTCTCTACGCACCCTATCATTATTTATCATCTCATCCAACCCCTCAAAACACACCTGCTCACACTTGTTCAAACCAAATGCAAAGTATGTTGCCAGCTCTATTGTCACTATTTTGAACACTATGTGCTTTACTGTCTACTTATTAATGAATATACAGAAAAATTTTAAAATAACTTTTATGATATATTATTTATGAAACAAATAATCTATTATTTACGAAAATAAGGTACCACACATATTAAGAATAATAAATTTACTTGCAAACAGATAAGTCAGTTGCAGATATAAATTAACATGTTCTCCCATTAACGCTTTTGGAGTTTAGTTCGTAATCCCTTTGTGCATCCATATGCTCTTGTTCTACCCTCCACAGGATGGATATGGGGTGCACAGTGTATTGTGCCCTCCATAAAATAGCAATGTTCCTTCCCACACATGTCTTCACTCCAGTCTTGAATACACACCTTCACACGACCTTCTCTAAAGGTACTTTATCACATTGAAACATATCAGCCAATAACCACATAAAACGATCCCGCTCACAATGGTACTCCTCACCACACATCTCTGTTCTATACACTGTATCACCACACACACAACCACTCTCTCAACGCACTCCCCTCATCAAGAACAGACTTTTTCACTCAACCCCTTACCACGCACACCTTTCCACACGCTCTTGCAACGCTCCACTCACCGCACCTCAGCAGGCAGCCCCACACAGCGCAATCCGCCCCTTTACCAAACACCCCTTTACAACCCACCCTTCAAAATGCATTCCCAATATCTTCCCCCCTTCCCACATTGGACCTCCATTGACCTAACATAACATTCAGGTCAATAATGTGGAAACTGCGAGAGCAGGTGAGGGAGGGCGTGAGGGGGAGAGCGGCATCTGCCTGCCTAGGAAACTTTCCTGAGGCAGCACAAAACACGTTAAATGAAAAGTAATACTGCGATTATCTGAATCACATTATAGTGCTGTCTGAATCACATTGTAGTGCTGTCTGAATCACATTGTAGTGCTGTCTGAATCACATTATAGTGCTGTCTGAATCACATTATAGTGCTGTCTGAATCACATTATAGTGCTGTCTGAATCACATTATAGTGCTGTCAATCACATTATAGTGCTGTCAATCACATTATAGTGCTGTCAATCACATTATAGTGCTGTCAATCACATTATAGTGCTGTCTGAATCACATTATAGTGCTGTCTGAATCACATTATAGTGCTGTCTGAATCACATTATAGTGCTGTCTGAATCACATTATAGTGCTGTCTGAATCACATTATAGTGCTGTCTGAATCACATTATAGTGCTGTCTGAATCACATTATAGTGCTGTCTGAATCACATTATAGTGCTGTCTGAATCACATTATAGTGCTGTCTGAATCACATTATAGTGCTGTCTGAATCACATTATAGTGCTGTCTGAATCACATTATAGTGCTGTCTGAATCACATTATAGTGCTGTCTGAATCACATTATAGTGCTGTCTGAATCACATTATAGTGCTGTCTGAATCACATTATAGTGCTGTCTGAATCACATTATAGTGCTGTCTGAATCACATTATAGTGCTGTCTGAATCACATTATAGTGCTGATCACTTAACTGCACATTATAGTGCTGTCTGAATCACATTATAGTGCTGTCTGAATCACATTATAGTGCTGTCTGAATCACATTATAGTGCTGTCTGAATCACATTATAGTGCTGTCTGAATCACATTATAGTGCTGTCTGAATCACATTATAGTGCTGTCTGAATCACATTATAGTGCTGTCTGAATCACATTATAGTGCTGTCTGAATCACATTATAGTGCTGTCTGAATCACATTATAGTGCTGTCTGAATCACATTATAGTGCTGTCTGAATCACATTATAGTGCTGTCTGAATCACATTGTAGTGCTGTCTGAATCACATTGTAGTGCTGTCTGAATCACATTGTAGTGCTGTCTGAATCACATTGTAGTGCTGTCTGAATCACATTGTAGTGCTGTCTGAATCACATTGTAGTGCTGTCTGAATCACATTGTAGTGCTGTCTGAATCACATTATACTGCTGTCTGAATCACATTATACTGCTGTCTGAATCACATTATACTGCTGTCTGAATCACATTATACTGCTGTCTGAATCACATTATACTGCTGTCTGAATCACATTATACTGCTGTCTGAATCACATTATACTGCTGTCTGAATCACATTATACTGCTGTCTGAATCACATTATACTGCTGTCTGAATCACATTATACTGCTGTCTGAATCACATTATACTGCTGTCTGAATCACATTATACTGCTGTCTGAATCACATTATACTGCTGTCTGAATCACATTATACTGCTGTCTGAATCACATTATACTGCTGTCTGAATCACATTATACTACTGTTTGAATCACATTATACTGCTGTCTGAATCACATTATACTGCTGTTTGAATCACAAATACTGCTGCCTGAATCACAAATACTGCTGCCTGAATCACAAATACTGCTGCCTGAATCACATTATACTGCTGCCTGAATCACATTATACTGCTGCCTGAATCACATTATACTGCTGCCTGAATCACATTATACTACTGTCTGATTTACATTATACTACTGCCTGAACTACATTATACTACCGTCTGAACTATATTATACTACAACGTGGGCTACATTTTACTGCCGCCTGCACTACATTATAATAATAATGCCTGCTCCACATTATACTATTGCCTCCACATCATTGCATTATGTACTAATGCTTGTGTAATATAATAATACTTTCTTCACATGATTATACTACTATGCCACCTGTTATAGCTTATAGCTTCACCACGTTTATACTATTATTTGTGTAACATTATACCACTGCTTTCACCTCATTATACCACTGCTTCCACCTCATTATACTACTGCTTCCACCTCATTATACCACTGCTTCCACCTCATTATACTACTGCTTCCACCTCATTATACTACTGCCTGCCCTGCATTACACTTCCGAGTTCGCAATATTCTACTTCTGCCTGAACCACATTATATTCAAACTGCTCCATTGTACTACTTCCTACACTACTTTACATCATAACTGTATAAGGTAAACATGTCATGTTGGTCAAGACAGTGGCCGGTTGGGTCATGTTATTATGTATGACAATGTATATAGGATGATGTTATATTTTTTTTTTTTTGCTTTAGTCACGTGATAAAAATGACTTAGTGGTTCCCTTATGACATGTAATGTACGGTGTCGAGTTTAGACATGTACTTTGTTGTAGACATGGAGAGACATAATAACCTGTTATGTCTTAAGTTTCTAAGGTTGTTTGAATATTCAAAGTTAAGGGGGGATACAGGAGGGGTAACAGTAGGGCCTGAAATTTAATTTGAGGTATCTATTTAGAAATGCAGGATAAATAATCTGCACTTTATAGTAATGTATACTGTTTTTGTCTCTGGTTTGGTATGGAGAAATGGAGTAATCCTGGCACGTTTGGTGTCCTATGTGTTATTGTTACTACACATGTGTGTTGGTATGTGTAGGTATGGAAAAATATAAAAGCTGTACAATATGTAGGGTGCTTTGGGTGGGTTGTGGGTGGGGGATTATGAGGGTACATCTAGGAAGTTACCCTGGAGGAGGTTTAGATTTTCATGTACTGTTTTGTATTAATGAGTGTTGTTGCATATATAGGCTTGTTTAGTTCAGGTGTAATGGAGGTGGATTGTAAAGAAATGTGCTGATTTTTATTATGTTCAGAGGTGTGGTTCTTGGTATGTATAATGTTAAGATTGATACAATTGCAACTTATGTATAATGTGTTTTTTTAATAAAATATAAAAAAAAAAAACTTTACATCATAGTTTGTTCTACTTTATACTGCTGCTTCCATTATTTATTAGCACTTTATTAACCACATTATACAACTGCATTAGATAATTTATGTGTTGTGTTATATTTTCTTTTGTTAAGTCATGTTATGTCATGCTAGAGCATTTTATGTCATGCTTTATGTTTTGCTATTCTAGGTAAAGTTAGGTTTAATTAAGGTAGATTATATTTGGTTAGTTTTGGTTAGATTTAATTTAGATTAGGTTAGGTCATGTTACATTATACTAGGTTATGATAAGTTAGTTTCCTTGAAATTGTAAATTCTTTTCCTCCAACTTGTTATAGAAACATAACAGCCAATGATTACAGAATCCAGGACGACTCAGTCAAACCCAAGACCCTTCATTTCAACTTAAAAGGGGTTTGCAAATCCAGTACCACCATGGTGTTACAGGATCAACCTCTTGGATAACATTAGTGAATCAAGGACCTACTCTCAGGCTCACACTGCAGAGCCCAAGATCGCATTGGTGAACGCAGGACTCTCTTGGTAATCAAAGGTTCATTATGGGAGACACTGTCGAACACAGTACCACTCTGGGTTACCTTGATAACCACTATTCCACCCATGGAATTACATAACAACGACAACAGCAATGCCACCACAATATAATTGAAATCAGTTAACATTTGACATAATTTGCAACTAAAGAATTTCCTGGTCCATTTACCACAAGTTTTGCAGATTTCTTTTGCTTGTGACAGGAGCTGATTAACTCTCCACACGGCCTCGCGGAATATATTATCCATTTGCAGCGTTTGTGCCGTCCAAATTTATTCCGTTGCAACTTCAATTACGTCGAGAAATATAGAGTTTATTAATTAGAACGGAAATTTTGGTACCACAAGGTAGAGGTTGGAAAACTACATAAGTTTTTTTTTTATCCTCATTCCATTTTCCCCGTGTGAGGATTTTTTGACACTGGCGTGTTTTGACTTTTGCATAATTATCCTTGACTTCTCTGAAATCCCCTTAATGACCCACGTACAAGGCAATTACGAAAGTGAGGAGTAGGACGATGAAAAGGTATTATAATTATGGATTGCAGTATTGTGAATGAAAAAATGGGCATAAGAAAAGGTGAAGAACAAGAAATTTGAGAAAAGAACAAGTCTGGAAAAGAGTAGGGAGAGTAAGCACGCTAGTGGAGAATGACAGTAATTACGATCAACTGGGATAATCCGTAAATAAAAGACAGGTATAGAAGAACTGTTAGAGGTGTAGGTAAAATGGGTGAGGTGTAAGAGAACAGGGAGGTGTAGGAGACAAGGAAGAGCTGTAGAAATGGGAGAAAGTTTCATTATTATAACTTCCAGTTGTGTGATGAGCGTCATCACTGTGCTGCTGGTCCATCTATACAGCCACCACTTCTAAGGTGAGTGTCGTCACTTATGTCCACCACTTGTGTGATGTGCGTCGTCAGTGAGGTGTTGCTTCATCACTATATCCACCACTTATGTGGTCAGCGTTGCCGGGGTGCAGATAATTTATCACTGTTTCCACAACTTGAGTGTGAACATCGCACATCAGGGGCGAGGCTTATACTCAGGTTGTGTATTGAGCATCACTGAGGTGCTGGTACATCACTATAACCCCTACTTGTGTAGTGAACATCACTGAGGTGCTGGTACATCACTATAACCCCTACTTGTGTAGTGAACATCACTGAGGTGCTGGTACATCACTATAACCCCTACTTGTGTAGTGAACATCACTGAGCCGCTTGTACATCACTAACCACTACTTGTGTAGTGAACATCACTGAGGTGCTTGTACATCACTATCAACACCACTTGTGTAGTATCACTGAGGCGCTGGTACATCACTATAACCATCACTTGTGTAGTGGTGGATATTGTGAGCATATACTGAGGTGCTGGTACATCACTTTTACCACCACATGTGTAGTGAGTTCACTGAGGCGCTGGTACATCACTATAACCACCACTTATTTGGCGATCGCCGCCATCTAGGTACTAGGTGTTTATATATATATATATATATATATATAGTGTGTGTGTGTGTGTGTGTGTATAATATTGGGAGGTACCACTTCTAGAACTGGCCTGGGGACCCTCATCCTCAGAGAAGACAATAACCGTACCTCAGGGAAAACTCAAGGCTCTCCCCGGAGCTGTTATAATATTTTCTTCTCCTACCACCCCTATATTCTATATTCTATGTGAACTTTATTAGTACACAGAATACATTGACAGAAAACACTAACATCAATACATTGGTACAATATATCAAAGATTATGAATCTCCTCCAGCTCCTCCGAAACCAGACGCGAGCCCAGTATGCAGCATGCATTTCCCCTCTGGATGGCCACGCTGAGGCGCTGGAACATGAAAGTGGCTGCCCTTGGGTCCTTGGTTGTATCGATGAGTCTGGAACCAAGTTCTTTAAGGAAACGTGTGGTATTTTTTTCCCCATAATCCCAAGGTCTCTGATCCCACTGGGACAAATTGATACTATTGGCTTATGTCCCTGTACTTGCCGATCTTGTACTGCTCCCTGTGATCAGCAGCTCCTCCCTGTCGCCCGACACTGTGATGGATGTAGGTGTCAGCCAGTGTCGACACACAGGTATAGTCCCATGCTAAGAGCTTGCCATTCTTCCAAGGAAAGATTGTGATCCCGCCGGAGCGGCTTGTGGGTATTATTGGCTGCTAGTGATCGGGGCTCTCTCTCGGCTGGGCATCCAGCTGTAGCAAGGCTTCTCTTAATGATGTCATTGACTTTATTGTGTCTTGCATGCCAGCCCTTGGTTTTGGAACAGTTAAGACCATGTAGACCATATTGGTCGGCTTGTGCATTGCCGCAAATACACGTATATTTCATGTGAATTGGGGCAGCAAGGCGGAGATCCACTGCAATAAGGAGGGTCTTAGGGTTGATGCGTGTTTCCATTGCCGAAATGGAAACAGTTTGTAGGAAGTCCCCAGAGTGATGTGCACTCACAGCTAGGAGACGGAAAATCTCCCTGACTGATGTTACAGCCCTAAGCATGTTGGCAAGCACCTTGTCAGCGATGGGGCCATCCCAACTAGACTGCTTGTAGGCCAGTGCTGCAATAGGTTTTGGTGCTGGAACAGCAAGAGTCTCCCATTCAACGATGGTCCTGTATCACTGCTGAGTCAGAGGTTGTCGTGAAGAATTTGTTTTATTAACTCGTCTGATGCTATGGAGGAGGCTATGAAAGCTGGTAGGGCAATCTGGGAGGATTTGCATACTACCAGCCCCCCAAGCACGAGTAGAAGTGAGGCTTGCAACCACTGTCCATCTTCATGGGAAAGATTTAATACACTCTCTAGCATGGTCTTGAGGTGGAAGTCATATTCCTTGAGTTTCGGACTGCTGAAAGCTGGGGAACATCTCAGGAAGTAGGTAAGTTTTGGGATTGACAGGCACTTGGTGAGTAGGTAGAAGGCATCATTTGTATCGATGTCTTTCATCCTGCCTTTCATCGTCCTGAGGTCTGAGATTTTCTTTTCTAGGATCAGATCAATGGCATTGGGCCCAAGAGGAGCACCAAGGAGAGTGCTGTTGGCTGTATCAATGACTCGTGCTCCTGGGTAAAACTGCACTAATATTCTGGATCATCTGTAGATTGGTAGAAACTATTTCACATTTGGTGGGGTTTAAAGATAGACCCAGGCTCTCTCCTATATCATAAATTTTTCTGATGTCCTCTAGGAGAGATTATGTAGTGCCAGCTAAGGTACCATCATCCAAGAACCAGATATTGAGCTTGCTGGAGAGCGCTTCTGTGACTTCCTTGATGACCAGACAAAGAAGAAAGGGGCGAGAGGGTCCCCTGTTGCAAACCCTCACAAGAGTCAATCTCATGGTCTCTAAACAATAGTTTAGAAGTGACACTAACACGATTCTATGAAGGGATAGAGGGAAGGGAAGTGTCTAGAAACTACTTGGAGAGCAGCATCCCTTCTGACTAAATTGAAAGCGTTATCAGAGTCCAATTTGATCAAGGCTTTTCCATCTGACATGATGTTGATGTATACTGTGCTGCATGGGGCAGCTGCTTCACAGCCTTGTTGAACACCAAAACCAAGCTGAGTTGGTTTCAACATTGCAGCAGCCTCTTGACTCACCATTCTTCCTGCAGCCTTGGAAACTAAGCACCGAAGGATGTTGCCCACTGCAATGACCTTGATTCCTCCATCCTTTTCCGGGAGGGCACATAGTGAAGCACCAAAGAAAAGGGGTCTAATGGCCTCCGGGACACTGCCAGTTAGGTGCACATTGGAAAATTTGGTGAGTTCAGACAACAATCTCTCTGAAACATCACGAAGTGCTGGATTGAGCATTTAAATGTTGTGGCCTTAAACCGGTGAAACCTCCTGCTGAGCCCTGTGGAAATGACATAGTAGCTTTATACATAATATATACATAATTTATACATAATATATACATATATTATATATATATATTATATATATATATATATATATATATATATATATATATATATATATATATTGCGACTAGCCGAGGACTCGAACCCATGTTGTTTTAGCCCGTCTCATGGTGAGCGAAAATTCCATGACACTAACCCACGGGACCATACAATCCTACAAGAGTCACGCACCCAGCAGAGCTAGGTGTTGTACCTTGATCCGAGGACATTCGATGGAGTGGGTGCTTCAGAGCTAAATTTATTCTCCTCCCCGTTTGGTGTACTAGCCTCCACGAGCAGTATTTTATATTATTGTAACTCACTCTTTTGAGTCCTCTACTATCATCTCTTACCTATCTTTATCATCCAGACACTACCTCTCCTCTTCTTTCACTAATTCCAAATATTCCTTAGATAAAGGTACCCCCTACCATGCACTGCTACCACTGAACTTATCTCTCCTTGTCTTACTCCTCCTTTTCCTTCTCCTGTTACTCTTCCTCTTGTTCACTTCTCACCGTCACAAACACATACAACAACACAACTATTGCAACAACTATTTCCATCACAACTACACTAACGTTACAGTCACACTAAAACTGACATCTGCATCTCAACCCATCTTCACCATATCCACACCATGCCATCACAACACGACCCTACGTCCATTACATTAAAACTCATTCTGACACACCACACTACATCCACCACCAACAACTACCCTCACCATCATTACAACGTATACCACTGCCACAATACCTACAGCTACAGCCTATAGTATAGACTATCACATTTGAAATTGACAACATAATTCAACCAGTAATCACTACAACACCATCACACCTACAACAATTACCTTCAACTGCTACAACCACCACTAGAGGCACAGTCACTATCTCTTTCTCCTACCTCTACAACTAAACTCACAGCACTCTACAACTACCGACATGAGCAACCCCGTGACCAATAAAAATGAAACCTTTACCTACTTTATCTTCCACTTCTGCCTCTAACAACAAATCCACCACTTCAACAACCTTCTCACCCACACCTCACCTGTCTCACACACCTCTGCTATCAATTTGATATACCCCACACCTGCTGTAACTCTCCCTCCCTCCCCTCCCTCCCTCACTCCCTCCTCACTCCCTCCCTCACTCCCTCACTCCCTCACTCCCTCACTCCCTCACTCCCTCCCACTCCCTAGCCCACACAGTCGAAAGACACTTGTTGTGTGTTTTTATTTTATTCAGTCATAAGAACGTAGTTTAAACATAAGTAAATTTCACCCTGAGACACACTGTATTATGGGGTTATTAAATCTTACTTATATATTGTGGCGTGCGCCGAGAACGTTACAATTTAGTCAGCATTATTACACAACCCCTTCTTGCATTCCCCGGTGACAGCCAAACTGGCAGTTAGGTCAGGTGTGGCTGCAAAGGGACCCTGGTATGCTGACTCATTGTCAGGATTTTATGTCACCCAATTGGGTGAGAGATTGCCCCAGACTTATTGATGTTGTTTCTACACCTGGATGGGAGCAAACTCTGACTGAGGTTGGTCGAAACACACACACCTAGTCTGTCTATCTTGTATGAGGTGAAAAGCCGATGACAGGGAGTGAACTCAATTAGTCTTTCGCTCATTAACATCTTCTTGCTCTACTACACTTCGTATATATCGAATACTATATTGGTGGAAAGAATATACGGATACTCAAACTATCCTTATATCAGTATGGTATAGAATACCGACAGGTTGGTATAAGAACATAAGAACATAAGAAAGAAGGAACACTGCAGCAGGCCTACTGGCCCATGCGAGGAGGTCCAAATCTCCAACGGCTTAAGCCAATGCCCGACCCAGCCAGGTCAGGTTACATTCACTTAAGGAAGGAGCACTGCATCTGACCTAGTAGCACAACCTAGTCAGGACCAATTCACACCCAACCGCACCCACTCATATAATTGTCCAGCCGACCACCTGGTCAGGTCACTTCCACTTAAGGAATTAGTACAGGTCAGGTTACATTCACTTAAGGAAGGAGCACTGCATCTGACCTAGTACAAGCTCACACCCATCCACACCCACTCATGTATTTATCTAACCATTTTTAAAACTACACAACGTCTTAGCATCTATGACGGTACTCGTGAGTTTGTTCCACTCATCCACAACTCTATTACCAAACCAGTGCTTTCCTATATCCTTCCTGAATCTGAACTTTTCCAACTTGAAACCATTGCTGCGAGTCCTGTCTTGGTTGGATATTTTCAGCACGCTATTTACATCCCTTTGTTTATTCCTGTTTTCCATTTGTACACCTCAATCATATCCCCCTAATTCTACGCCTTTCTAGAGGTGCAGATTCAGGGCCCTCAGTCTATCCTCATAGGGAAGATTTCTGATACATGGGATCAACTTTGTCATCCTCCTCTGTACGTTTTCCAGTGCATTTATATCCATTCTGTAATACGGTGACCAGAACTGTAGCATAATCTAAATGAGGCCTAACCAAAGATATATAGAGTTGAAGAACAACCTGAGGACTTCTGTTATTTATACTTCTTGATATGAAGCCAAGGATTCTGTTAGCTTTATTGCGAAATATGCACTGTTGTCTAGGCTTCAGTTACTACTAACCAGAACTCCTAAATCCTTCTCGCAATTACAAGTAATAAGATCTATTATTCAGCTTATATGTGGCATGGTTATTGTCCTGCCCAACATTTAGAACTTTGCATTTGTTTACATTAAACTGCATCTGCCACTTCTCCGACCACTGCATCAGTCTATTCAAATC
>WNWK01007702.1:0-91383 GCA_009830355.1 Cherax destructor | reverse complement strand
CATGGATTCACCAGGGCCGTTCCTGCCTCAACTAATTTATTAACTTTTTCAGTAAGGCTTTTGAGGCAGCTGGATCATGATAAAGAATTCGATATTGTTTATTTGATTTTAGTAAGGCTTTTATAGAGTACCATCAGAGACTGTTAAAGAAAGTGGCTGCTCACGGCATTGGAGGAAAAGTGTTTTCATGGATCGAGTCATGGCTCACCAATAGGAAGCAGAGGGTATTTAACAAGTTAAATCTGGAGGATCTGTAACAAGTGGCGTCTCCACAGGGATCGGTTTTAGGCCCGTTGTTGTTTATAATATATATAAATGACCTTGACGAGGGAATTACTAGTGATATGAGCAAATTCGCTGATGACACGAAGATAGGTAGGATAATCGATTCAGACGTAGATGTCACGGAACTTCAGGAGGATTTAGACAAACTCAATTCCTGGTCAGGAAAAAGTGGCAGATGCAGTTCATCAGATAAATGCAAGGTTCTGCTCGGGAGTGTCCATAACCTGCTACACTTATGTTAAATAACGTAGAACTTAGCCATACAGATTGCGAGAAGGACTTGTGGTGATGGTAAGCAGCAACCTTAAACCAAGACAGCAATGCCTAAGCGTACGTAATAAGGCAAATAGATTACTGATTTATATCAAGAAGCGTTGTGCAACAGAAGTCCAGAGGTTATATTACAGCTTTATACATCATTAGTAAGGCCTCACCTAGATTACGCAGCTCAGTTCTGGTCTCCATATTACAGAATGGACATAAATTCGTTAGAAAACATTCAGCGTAGAATGACTAAATTAATACATAGCATTAGAAATCTTCCTTACGAAGAAAGATTGAAGACCCTAAAATTACATTCATCAGACGTAGAATGAGGGGAGACATGATCGAGGTATACAAGTGGAAAATGGGTATTAACAAACGGGATATAAATAAGGTCTTGAGGATATCTCTCCAAGAGAGAACCCGCAATAATGGATTCAAGGATAAGTTTAGATTTAGAAAGGATATAGGAAAGTATTGGTTTAAACAGGGTAGTTGATGAGTGGAACAGTCGTCTAGTAGGGTTATTGAAGCTAGGACCTTTAGTAGTTTCAAATTTAGGTTGGATAAATTCATGAGTGAGAGGGGTTGGATTTGAGGACTGCGCATGAGTGGGTAGAATTGTCAAAGCTTATTTCTTGGGTGAAATAAAAATTGGTTGAGCAAATATTCTGTTAGTGGGACGGATTGTGAAGGACCTGTTTAGTATGGGCCAACAGGCCTGCTGCAGTGCTCCTCCTTTCTTATGTTCATATGTTCTTATAAATTCGTTAGAAAACATTCAGCGTGAATGACTAAATTAATACATAGCATTGTGAAATCTTCCTTACGAAGAAAGATTGAAGACCCTAAAATTACATTCACTTGTAAGACGTAGAATGAGGGGAGACATGATCGAGGTATATAAGTGGAAGATGGTATTAATAAGGGGTGATATAAATAAGGTCTTGAGGATATCTCTCCAAGAGAGAACCCGCAATAATGGATTCAAATTGGATAAGTTTAGATTTAGAAAGGATAGGAAAATATTGGTTTGGAAAATAGGGTAGTTGATGAGTGGAACAGTCTGCCTAGTAGGGTCATTGAAGCTAGGACCTTGCAGTTTCAAATTTAGGTTGGATAAATTCATGAGTGAGGGGTTGGATTTGGAGTGACTGCACTTGAGTTAATAGAATCTTCAAAGCTTATTTCTTGGGTAGAATTGAAAATTAGGGTTTGGCAATGACTTGTTAGTGATGGATTGTGAAGGACCTGCCTAGTATGGGCCAACAGGCCTGCTGCAGTGTTCCTCCTTTCTTATGTTCTTATGTTCTTATTATAAATAACAACGGAACACCACTTGTTACAAGTCCCTATTGTGTGGGCGCCCTGCATTATTTACGGGTTATTTACTTCCCGAGCTGTAGGACTTGTCGGTATATAATACCGACAAAATGTATTAATATTGGTAGAATTACCGACAATATGTTATAGCGGACACAAATGTAATATCGTGACATTTTATCAGGCAACGTTTCGCTCGCCATGAGCTTTTTAAACGGGTGGAAAAAAGTCCCGAGAGTGAATGTTGCCACAATAAAATGTCACATTAGTTGCATTTCTGTCCTTTTACTTACCAATACCGACAAGTATTATATGTGTAGATAGGCATTAGTCTGCATATATATGAGTGAGAAGGGTTTGGTTTAATTAGTACCTAAGGTACTAAAGCAAGTAGTGTTGGGAAAAGGTTTTAGGAGATAGGTGGGGAGGAATAGTTGGTTTTGAGAAGGACGTGCCTCGTATGGATGACTCCACCTGATCTCAGAGAGGTGCTATAAGGAAAGTAGATAAATGGTTCACAGAACTAAGAAGGTTACTTCCTATTTCGCACCTTTACAAATACAATCAGGAAATGAGTGACCAGTTTGAAATGTTCAAAAGCTTCTTGAGCTCCCAGAACGTCCCTATATACACCACTAATCATGATTGCGAACTTGAGGCAAAGTTTACAGAACAGCCAATGAAAGCGATTGCCGAAGACACACAATCTGTACAGCCTAGAGACATGAATTTGCAGAGTTCATTACATTATTACGATATCCATCTCAACGCCTCGCTGATCAAAATACAAAATTTAAACATGAATTTCATCAGGAGTATGCTAGATCAATGCTACCGAAATGCTTCCAAGAAGATCAACAGTCGGAGTCAGAGTTAGAAAAACTGCGCCGTGAACTACCTCTAACTACAGAGCACAAACACCTACAAATTTTCTTTGAACATGCTGTAAACGATGCACCCTTCTCTGCCCTCCTCCAGAACAACTCAGAGATGGGGACCCAGCACATCCATTACACAAACAACCGAGAGATGGAACTAACAACGTTGCACGTCATTCCATGCGGCAACGCTGACTCAACGTCTGAGAATGATCTCGTTCATACAGAGCCGAAAAAGCTGCAGATCGATTATTCTAATATATCTAATCCAAAGAACATAAGAAAGGAGGAACACTGCAGCAGGCCTGTTGGCCCATACTAGGCACGTCCTTCACAATCCGTCCCCCTTAACAGAACACTTGCTCAACATCTTTATTGTTTCTACCTCTCCACCCGTCCTTTTTGATCCTTAACTGTGTCCCAACGTTCTAGCCACTGTCCAGGTTCCTTTCTTGGCTTGAGGATTCTCTAACAGGAGGATTACTACGAATCCTCTTGTTTTCCCCAGTCGTCGCTGTATCTCAAGCTTAGCTACCTCAGTTCTTCCTTCAGCTGGTAGAGTAGCTCAAGAGAGTGACATCTTCAGATTCAAAGAGTACACAAGACACTTCTTCACTGAGTTAATCAGGTCCACCATTGAAAAATAAAAAAATAGGAACAGCCTGGCCCATACTAGGCAGGTCATTCACAATCCATACCACTAACAGGATATTAGCCCAACACAAAATTTAAAAATGCTACCCAAGCAATAAGCTCTGAAAATTAAATTTACCCATTGCAAGACTCAGCGTGGGTGACTGGGTTAATCATAGCATGGGAAATCTTTGCTTTTTTTTCCCCCCAAATTTCTTTTTTTAATATTTCCCCAATGGGGCTTTTTTTCCCAAAAAAGGGAAAACTAAGGGGTCATAATAGGCAGGTCCCTCACAATCTCCCTAAAAATTTTCTATTTCAATACCAAAAAAGCTTTGCTTTATAGTCCCACTCAAATCCAACCCTCTCACTCATGAATTTATCCAACCTAAATTTGAAACTACCCAAGGTCCTAGCTTCAATAACCTACTAGGTAGACTGTTCCACTCATCAACTACCCTATTTCCAAACCAATACTTTCCTATATCCTTTCTAAATCTAAACTTATCTAACTTGAACCATTATTGTGGGTTCTCTTGGAGAGATATCCTCAAGACCTTATTTATATCCCCTTTGTTAATACCATTTTCCACTTGTATACCTCGATCTGTCTCCTCATTCTACGTCTTACAAGTGAATGTAATTTAAGGGTCTTCAATCTTCTTCGTAAGGAAGATTTCTAATGCTATGTATTAATTTAGTCATTCTACGCTGAATGTTTTCTAACGAATTTATGTCCATTCTGGGGAATATGGAGACCAAAAATGAGCTGCGTAATCTAGGGTGAGGCCTTACTAATGATGTATAAAGCTGTAATATAACCTCTGGGCTTCTGTTGCTAACAATTTTGATATAAATCCCAGTAATCTATTTTCCTTATGTACGCTTAGGCATTGCTGTTCTTGGTTTAAGGTTGCTGCTTACCATCACCCCCATGTCCTTCTCGCAATCTGTATGGCTAAGTTCTACGTTATTTCTAACTTATAAGTGCTTGGGTTATATAAGGACACTCCCGAGTTTCAGAACCTTGCATTTATCTACATTGAACTGCATCTGCCACTTTTCTGACTACTTGAATTAAGTTTGTCTAAATCTTCCTGAAGTTCTATGTGACATCTACTACTTAACCAATTATCCTACCTATCTTCGTGTCGTAGGCGAATTTGCTCATATCACTAGTAATTCCCTCGTCAAAGTCATTGATATATATTATAAATAACAATGGGCCTAAGACTGATCCTGTGGAACACCACTTGTTACAAGTCCCCATTCGGATTTAACCCCATTTATGCACACTCTCTGCTTCCTATTGGTGAGCCATGACTGATCCATGACAGCACTTTTTCCCCCAATGCCATGAGCTGCCACTTTCTTTAACAGTCTCTATCAAACGGTACTCTATCAAAAGCCTTACTAAAGTCTAAATAACAATATCGAATACTTTATCGTGATCAACAGCCTCTAAAGCTTTAGTGAAGAAGGTTAATAAATTAGATAGGCAGGAACGGGCCCTCGTGAATCCATGCTGAGTATCATTAATCAAATTATGGTTATCTAGATGGCTTCTAACAATATCAGCTATAATTGACTCTAGACTCGCCTACAATTGAGGTCAGAAAAATAAACACATAAGGTATAATGCAACCACATTAACGTATCGCCTACGCAGTGGGCTTTATCGAGTCACAGATAGATCACATTATACTGCTTATGTGTTTATTTTTCCATTGTGTCGGTATTATAAACACATTTATTTCCAAGGAGGTCAAGCTTATTGGGCGGTAATTTGACGGTAGTGACTTGTCCCCTGCTTTGAAAAATAGAATTACATTAGCCATCTTCCGCATATCAGACACTACACCTGTTTGAAGAGATAAATTAAAAATGTTAGGTATTGGTTCACAGAGTTCCATTTTGTATCTTTAATTCCATTTTGCATTTGGAGGGGATGTGGAGGGTGTTGGTTTGTAGGTGGGGTGATTAATGAGGGAACAGTCTGCCTAGTGGGGTTGTTGAGGCGAGGACCTTGGGTAGCTCTTTGAATTTGGGTTGGTATACAAGTGGAAAATGGGTATTAACAAAGGGGATATAATAACTGAGACATTCTCCAAGAGAGAACCCGCAATAATGGATTCAAGTTAGATAAGTTTAGATTTAGAAAGGATATAGAGTATTGGTTTGGAAATAGGTAGTTGATGAGGGAACAGTCTGGGTTTAGTAGGTTACTTGAAGCTAGGACCTTTGGTAGTTTCAAATTTAGGTTGGATAAATCTCATGAGTGAGAGGGGCTGGATTTGAGTGGGTCTCGCGCATGAGTGGGTAGAATTGTCAAAGCTTATTTCTTGCAGCATTGAAAATTGGGTTGAGCAAATATCTCTGTTAGTGGGACGGATTGTGAAGGACCATCATATACAATAGGCCTGCTGCAGTGTCTCTCCTTTCTTATGTTCTTATGTTCTTATAAAATCATGAGTGAAGGGCTGGATTTGAGTGGGAATTGCACATGAGTAAATACACTATCAAAGTTTCTATTTCTTGGGTATTGAAAATTAGGTTGAACAAATGTTCTGTTAGTGGATGGAATGTGGGGACGTGCCTAGTATGGGCCAACAGGCCTGCTGCAGTGTTCCTTTCCTTTTGTTCTTGTGCAAACCAACCTCTCATTCATGTAATTATCCAACCTAAATTTGAAACTACCTAAAGTTTTAACCTCAATAACCCTATTAGGCAGACTGTTCACCATCAACTACCTTATTTCCAAACCAATACTTTAATACATCATTTTTAAATCTAAACTTGTCTAATTTGAATCCATTGCTGCGGGTTTCATGAGAGATATCCTCACGACCTTATTTATATCCCGTTTGTTGTTGACCCATACTTGCAGGTCCTTCACACTCCATCCCACCAAATAATATAGCCCAACCCACTTTGAACTCAATTAGTGTTTTAAGAACATAAGAATGGAGGAACACGCAGAGCAGCCCATTGGCCCACAATACAAGGCAGGTCCTTATCAAAACCACAACTACCTAAGAATTTACTTCCTGTATCACGACACTAATCAAACCCAGCCCCTCCCACCTACATATTTGTCCAATCTCTTTTAAAGCCACCCAAGGTCCCAGCCTCATCACCTGACACCCAGATTGTTCCACGCATCTGCAACTCTGTTCGAAAACCAGTACTTGCCTATGTCCTTTCTAAATCTAAATTTATCCAAATTAGCTGCAGTAACCCCATTAGGCAGACTGTCTCCACATCATGAGTTAAGCAAATATTCTGTTAGAGGGCCGACGGTGAAGGATTCGCCCAGTATGGGCCAACAGGAGTGAACACTTTAGCAGCCTGCTTGGGCCTGATATAGGCAGGTCCTCACAATCCGTCCCACTAACAGAATAATTGCTCAACCCAATTTGCAATGCTACCCAAGAAATAAGCTTTGATAATTCTATTTACTCATGTGCGAGTCCCACTCAAATCCAACCTCTCACCATGAATTTATCCAACCTAAATTTGATACTACCTAAGTCCTAGCCTTCAATAACCCTTCTGGGCAGACTGTTCCACTCATCAACTACTCTATTTCCAAACCAATACTTTCCTATATCCTTCTAAATCTAAACTTATTCTAACTTATCTAACTTATCTCTTGGAGAGAGAGATATCTCAAGACCTTATTTATATCCCTTTGTTAATACCTATTTTCCACTTGTATACCTCGATCATGTCTCCTCATTCTATGTCTTACAGAATGTGGACAAGCAAGGTGCTAGTCGTTGGTAATGAAAATATCCTCGAATTTATAAACTAGGTGAAGTAGAGCTTGATCATACAGAATGTAAAAAAAACTTGGGAGTCATGGTAAGCAGGAAAACTAAAGCCAAGACAACAGTCCCAAAATGTTTTTAATAAGGCTAACGGGGGGACAGGTTTTTTTTTCAAGAAGTATAAGCAACAGAAGTCCAAAAATTTTTTTTTCAGCTCTATACATCACTAGGGGAGACCTCTTTTTTGGGTTATGCAGCTCATTTTTTGGTCACCTTACTACAGGATGGATATAGATTCATTGGAGAACATACAAAGAAGAATGACTAAAATGATTTACAGTATAAGAAATCTCCCGTATGAAGATAGACTTAGAGCGTTGAATCTCCACTCTCTGGAGAGGCGTAGAATGAGGAGATATCATCGAGGTGTACAAGTGGATGATGGGTATAAACAAAGGAGATATTAATAAAATACTGAGGATATCGAACCAAGTAAGAACCAGAAATAACGGATTTAAATTGGATAAATTTAGATTTAGAAAGGACATAGGCAAGTACTGGTTTTCGAACAGAGTTGTAGATGCGTGGAACAATCTTCCGAGTAGGGTGATAGAGGCTAGGACCTTGGGTGGATTTAAAAGAGATTGGACAAATATTGAGTGGGAGGGGCTGGGTTTGATTAGTGTCGTGAGTACGGGAATAAATTCTTAGGTAGTGGTGGTTTTGATAAGGACCTGCCTTGTATGGGCCAGTAGGCCTTCTGCAGTGTTCCTCCATTCTTATGTTCTTATGTAACTACAGGAGGATTTAGACAAACTCAATTCCTGGTCAGAAAAATGGCAGATGCAGTTCAATGTAGATAAATGCAAAGTTCTAAAGCTCGGAGTGTCCATAACCCAAGCACTTATAAGTTAAATAACGTAGAACTTAGCCATACAGATTGCGAGAAGGACTTGGGGTGATGGTAAGCAGCAACCTTAAACCAAGACAGCAATGCCTAAGCGTACGTAATAAGGCAAATAGATTACTGGGATTTATATCAAGAAGTGTTAGCAACAGAAGTCAGACGTTATATTACAGCTTTATACATCATTAGTAAGGCCTCACCTAGATTACGCAGCTCAGTTCTGGTCTCCATATTACAGAATGGACATAAATTCGTTAGAAAACATTCAGCGTAGAATGACTAAATTAATACATAGCATTAGAAATCTTCCTTACGAAGAAAGATTGAAGACCCTTAAATTACATTCACTTGTAAGACGTAGAATGAGGGAGACATGATCGAGGTATACAAGTGGAAAATGGGTATTAACAAAGGGGTATAAATAAGGTCTTGGGGGTATCTTCCCAAAGAGAGAACCGCAATAATGGATTCAAGTTAGATAAGTTTAGATTTAGAAAGGATATAGGAAAGTATTGGTTTGGAAATAGGGTAGTTGATGAATGGAACAGTCTGCCTAGTAGGGTTATTGAAGCAAGGACCTTGGGTAGTTTTAAATTTAGGTTGGATAAATTCATGAGTGAAAGGGGTTGGATTTGAGTGGGAATTGCCATGAGTAAATAAAATTATAAAAAGCTTATTTTTGGGTAGCATTGAAAATTAGGTTGAACAAATATTCTGTTGGTGGGATGGAATGTGAAGGACCTGCCTAGAATGGGCCAACAGGCCTGCTGCAGTGTTCCTCCTTTCTTATGTTCTTATGTTCAGAGGGTGTGCATTAATGGGGTTAAATCTGAGTGGGGATCTGTAACAAGTGGCGTTCCACAGGGATCGGTTTTGGGGCCGTTGTTGTTTATAATATATATAAATGACCTTGACGAGGGAATTACTAGTGATATGAGCAAATTCGCTGATGACACGAAGATAGGTAGGATAATCGATTCAGACGTAGATGTCACGGAACTTCAGGAGGATTTAGACAAACTCAATTCCTGGTCAGAAAAATGGCAGATGCAGTTCCTTAAACCAAGACAGCAACCTTAAACCAAGACAGCAATGCCTAAGCGTACGTAATAAGGCAAATAGATTACTGGGATTTATATCAAAAGTGTTGCAACAGAAGTCAGAGGTTATATTACAGCTTTATACATCATTAGTAAGGCCTCACCTAGATTACGCAGCTCAGTTCTGGTCTCCATATTACAGAATGGACATAAATTCGTTAGAAAACATTCAGCGTAGAATGACTAAATTAATACATAGCATTAGAAATCTTCCTTACGAAGAAAGATTGAAGACCCTTAAATTACATTCACTTGTAAGACGTAGAATGAGGGAGACATGATCGAGGTATACAAGTGGAAAATGGGTATTAACAAAGGGATATAAATAAGGTCTTGGGGGTATCTCTCCAAGAGAGAACCCGCAATAATGGATTCAAGTTAGATAAGTTTAGATTTAGAAAGGATATAGGAAAGTATTGGTTTGGAAATAGGGTAGTTGATGAGTGGAACAGTCTGCCTAGTAGGGTTATTGAAGCAAGGACCTTGGGTAGTTTTAAATTTAGGTTGGATAAATTCATGAGTGAAAGGGGTTGGATTTGAGTGGGACTCGCACTTGAGTTAATAGAATCTTCAAAGCTTATTTCTTGGGTAGAATTGAAAATTAGGTTGAACAAATATTCTGTTAGTGGGATGGAATGTGAAGGACCTGCCTAGAATGGGCCAACAGGCCTGCTGCAGTGTTCCTCCTTTCTTATGTTCTTCTTATGTTCTTATGTTCAATGTAGATAAATGCAAAGTTCTAAAGCTCGGGAATGTTCATAACCCTAGCACCTACCAGCTTAATAATGTTGAACGGCTTGAGAAAGCTCCTGGAGAGCGAAACGTTGCCACAATAAAATGTCACATTAGTTGCAATTGTGTCCTTTTACTTAACAATGTTGAACTCAGCCGTACAGAATGCGAAAAGGATCTGGGGGTTATGGTAAGCAGCAACCTTAAACCTTAAACTTGTAAGACGTAGAATGAGGGGAGACATGATCGAGGTATACAAGTGGAAAATGGGTATTAACAAGGGGATATAAATAAGGTCTTGAGGTATCTCTCCAAGAGAGACCGCAATAATGGATTCAAGTTAGATAAGTTTAGATTTAGAAAGGATATAGGAAAGTATTGGTTTGGAAATAGGGTAGTTGATGAGTGGAACAGTCTGCCTAGTAGGGTTATTGAAGCAAGGACCTTGGGTAGTTTTAAATTTAGGTTGGATAAATTCATGAGTGAGAGGGGTTGGATTTGAGTGGGACTCGCACTTGAGTTAATAGAATCTTCAAAGCTTATTTCTTGGGTAGAATTGAAAATTAGGTTGAACAAATATTCTGTTAGTGGGATGGAATGTGAAGGACCTGCCTAGAATGGGCCAACAGGCCTGCTGCAGTGTTCCTCCTTTCTTATGTTCTTCTTATGTTCTTATGTTCAATGTAGATAAATGCAAAGTTCTAAAGCTCGGGAATGTTCATAACCCTAGCACCTACCAGCTTAATAATGTTGTAACGGCTTGAGAAAGCTCCTGGAGAGCGAAACGTTGCCACAATAAAATGTCACATTAGTTGCAATTGTGTCCTTTTACTTAACAATGTTGAACTCAGCCGTACAGAATGCGAAAAGGATCTGGGGGTTATGGTAAGCAGCAACCTTAAACCAAGACAGCAATGCCTAAGCGTACGTAATAAGGCAAATAGATTACTGGGATTTATATCAAGAAGTGTAAGCAACAGAAGTCCAGCGGTTATATTACAGCTTTATACATCATTAGTAAGGCCTCACCTAGATTATGCAGCTCAGTTCTGGTCTCCATTTTACAGAATGGATATAAATTCGTTAGAAAACATTCAGCGACGAATGACAAAGTTAATTCATAGCATTAGAAATCTTCCGTATGAAGAAAGATTGTGAATGAATGGTTCAGAGAACCGACGAGTTGGTAAATTAGACACATATGCAACACTTGGGTATCTTTATTGAGGACTGACAACATCGTCTCAAGATTGAGGGCCTGACAACCTCACACTCCTCCTGTTCTTCACGTTTCTCCTTTGTATGGACTGATGAAGCCACTGTGTGGCGAAACGTTTCCTCAATAAAGATACCCAAGTGTTGCATATGTGTCTAATTTACCATGAAGAAAGATTGATGACCCTTAAGAACATAAGAACATAAGAAACATAAGAAAGGAGGAACACTGCAGCAGGCCTGTTGGCCCATACTAGGCAGGTCCTTCACAATCCGTCCCACTAACAGAATATTTGCTCAACCCAATTTTCAATGCTACCCAAGAAATAAGCTTTGACAATTCTACCCACTCATGCGCGAGTCCCACTCAAATCCAACCCCTCTCACTCATGAATTTATCCAACCTAAATTTGAAACTACCCAAGGTCCTAGCTTCAATAACCCTACTAGGCAGACTGTTCCACTCATCAACTACCCTATTTCCAAACCAATACTTTCCATTCACTTGTAAGACGAAGAATGAGGGGAGACATGATCGAGGTATATAAGTGGAAGATGGGTATTAATAAGGGGGATATAAATAAGATGAATGGTTCAGAGAACCGACAAGTTGTTAAATTAGACACATATACAACACTTGGGTATCTTTATTGAGGAAACGTTTCGCCACACAGTGGCTTCATCAGTCCAATAAAAAGAAGTAGTAATAAAAGGAGGAGTTTGAGGTAATCAGTCCCTCGGCCTGGAGTCGATGTGTTCAGTCCATCAATCTTGAAGAAAATACAACATAAGGCTTCATCTCACCTGTCTACAGTATATAAGCAACTTCTATTTGCTTTATGTTGTATTTTCTTCAAGATTGATGGACTGAACACATCGACTCCAGGCGAGGACTGATTACCTCAAATCCTCCTTTATTACTACTTTTATTGGACTGATGAAGCCACTTTGTGAAACGTTTCAATAAAGATACCCAAGTGTTGAATGTGTCTAATTCTCAACGATATAAATAAGGTCTTGAGGATATCTCTCCAAGAGAGACCCGCAATAATGGATTCAAATTGGATAAGTTTAGATTTAGAAAGGATATAGGAAAGTATTGGTTTGGAAATAGGTAGTTGATGAGTGGAACAGTCTGCCTAGTAGGGTTATTGAGCTAGGACCTTGGGTAGTTTCAAATTTAGGTTGGATAAATTCATGAGTGAGAGGGTTGGATTTGAGTGGGACTCGCACTTGAGTTAATAGAATCTTCAAAGCTTATTTCTTGGGTAGAATTGAAAATTAGGTTGGCAATTATTCTGTTAGTGGGATGGATTGTAAGGACCTGCCTAGTATGGGCCAACAGGCCTGCTGCAGTGTTCCTCCTTTCTTATGTTCTTATGTTCTTATGAAAGAAGGAACACTGCAGCAGGCCTGTTGGCCCATACTAGGCAGGACCTTCACAATCCATCCCACTAACAGAATATTTGCTCAACCTAATTTTCAATGCTGCCCAAGAAATAAGCTTTGATAATTTTATTTACTTCATGTGCAAGTCCACTAAAATCCAACCCTCTCACTCATGAATTTATCCAACCTAAATTTGAAACTACCCAGGTCCTTGCTTCAATACCCTACTAGGCAGACTGTTCCACTATCACTACCCTATTTCCAAACCAATACTTTCCTATATCCTTTC
Source organism: Cherax destructor (assembly GCA_009830355.1). Lineage (NCBI taxonomy): Eukaryota > Metazoa > Arthropoda > Malacostraca > Decapoda > Parastacidae > Cherax > Cherax destructor. The sequence goes on along the minus strand of WNWK01007702.1, from coordinate 78,598 downwards.
TAAATCTAAACTATCTAACTTGAATCCATTATTGCGGTTCTTCTGAGAGATATCCTCAAGACTATTTATATCCCTTTGTTAATGCCATTTCCACTTGTATACCTCGATCATGTCTTCCTCATTCTTCGTCTTACAAGTGAATGTAATTTAAGGGTCTTCAATCTTTCTTCATACGGAAGATTTCTAATGCTATGTATTAATTTAGTCATTCTACGCTGAATGTTTTCTAACGAATTAATATCCATTCTGTAATATGGAGACCAGAACTGAGCTGCGTAATCTAGGTTAGGCCTTACTAATGATGTATAAAGCTGTAATATAAGAACATAAGAACATAAGAACATAAGAAAGGAGGAACACTGCAGCAGGCCTGTTGGCCCATACTAGGCAGGTCCTTCACAATCCGTACCACTAACAGAATATTTGCTCAACCCAATTTTCAATGCTACCCAAGAAATAAGCTTTGAGAATTCTACCCACTCATGCGCGAGTCCCACTCAAATCCAACCCTCTCACTCATGAATTTATCCAACCTAAATTTGAAACTACCCAAGGTCCTAGCTTCAATAACCCTACTAGGCAGACTGTTCCACTCATCAACTACCCTATTTCCAAACCAATACTTTCCTATATCCTTTCTAAATCTAAACTTATCTAATTTGAATCCATTATTGCGGTTTCTCTTGGAGAGATATCCTCAAGACCTTATTTATATCCCCTTTGTTAATACCCATTTTCCACTTGTATACCTCGATCATGTCTCCCTCATTCTACGTCTTACAAGTGAATGTAATTTTAGTGTCTTCAATCTTTCTTCGTAAGGAAGATTTCTAATGCTATGTATTAATTTAGTCATTCTACGCTGAATGTTTTCTAACGAATTTATGTCCATTCTGTAATATGGAGACCAAAACTGAGCTGCGTAATCTAGGTGAGGCCTTACTAATGATGTAAAAGCTGTAATATAACCTCTGGACTTCTGTTGCTAACACTTCTGATATAAATCCCAGTAATCTATTTGCCTTATTACGTACGCTTAGGCATTGCTGTCTTGGTTTAAGGTTGCTGCTTACCATCACCCCCAAGTCCTTCTCGCAATCTGTATGGCTAAGTTCTACGTTATTTAACTTATAAGTACTTGGGTTATGGACACTCCCGAGCTTCAGAACCTTGCATTTATCTACATTGAACTGCATCTGCCACTTTTCTGACCACGAATTAAGTTTGTCTAAATCTTCCTGAAGTTCTATGACATCTATGTTTGAATCAATTATCCTACCTATCTTCGTGTCGTCGGCGAATTTGCTCATATCACTAGTAATTCCCTCATCAAGGTCATTGATATATATTATAAATAACAATGGGCCTAAGACTGATCCCTGTGGAACACCACTTGTTACAAGTCCCCATTCGGATTTAACCCCATTTATGCACACTCTCTGCTTCCTATTGGTAGCCATGACTTGATCCATGACAGCACTTTTCCCCAATGCCATGAGCTGCCACTTTCTTTAACAGTCTCTGGTGCGGTACTCTATCAAAAGCCTTACTAAAGTCTAAATAAACAATATCGAATTCTTTATTGTGATCAACAGCTTCAAAAGCTTTACTGAAGAAGGTTAATAAATTAGATAGGCAGGAACGGCCCCTCGTGAATCCATGCTGGGTATCATTAATCAAATTATGGTTATCTAGATGGCTTCTAATAATATCAGCTATAATTGACTCTAGTAATTTGCCTACAATTGAGGTCAGGCTTATTGGGCGGTAATTTGACGGTAGTGACTTGTCCCCTGCTTTAAAAATAGGAATTACATTAGCCATCTTCCACGTATCAGACACTACACCTGTTTGAAGAGATAAATTAAAAATGTTAGATATTGGTTCACAGAGTTCCATTTTGCATTCCTTAAGAACCCTTGCAAAAGCTCATCAGGACCCGGCGATTTATTTTGTTTCAGTCGGTCCAGCTGTTTCATAACCATTTCGCTAGTGACTGTGATATTACATAATTTATCTTCTTCTGGCCTCTGTAAAAATTAATTACTGGGTATTATTAATGTCTTCCTGTGTGAAAACCGAGAGAAATAATTATTAAAAATAGAGCACATATCATTCTCCTTGTCAGTAAGATGCCCAAAGTTATTTTTAAGGGGACCTATCTTATCCCTAACTTTTGTTCTATAAACCTATATAGAACTATATAACCTCTGAACTTCTGTTGCTTACACTTCTTGATATAAATCCCAGTAATCTGTTTGCCTTATTACGTATGCTTAGGCATTGCTGTCTTGGTTTAAGGTTGCTGCTTACCATAACCCCCAAGTCCTTTTCGCAATCTGTATGGTTAAGTTCTACGCCATTCAACTTATAAGTGCTTGGGTTATGGACACTACCGAGCTTCAGAACCTTGCATTTATCTACATTGAACTGCATCTGCCACTTTTCTGACCACGAATTGAAATTGTCTAAATCCTCCTGAAGTTCCCTGACATAAGAACATAAGAACATAAGAAAGGAGGAACACTGCAGCAGGCCTGTTGGCCCATACTAGGCAGGTCCTTCACAATCCATCCCACTAACAGAATAATAGCCCAACCTAATTTTTAATTCTACCCAAGAAATAAGCTTTGCAGATTCTATTAACTCAAGTGCGAGTCCCACTCAAATCCAAACCCTCTCACTCATAAGAACATAAGAAAGGAGGAACACTGCAACAGGCCTACTGGCCCATACTAGGCAAGTCCATGTCAAAACCAACCCACCAACAAAAATATTTGCCCATCCCATCCACAGCGGCACCCAAGCAACCTTCACAACCCTCAAGCCTTCACAACCCTCCAAGTCCCGCTCAAATCTAACCCCTCTCTCATAAGATTACAGAACGTTTAAATAAATTATCCTACCTATCTTCGTGTCGTCGGCGAATTTGCTCATATCACTAGTAATTCCTCATCAAGGTCATATATATATATATATATATATATATATATATATATATATATATATATATATATATATATATGCAAAAAGATCACAGTAAACAGGTGATATCAAAATATGCAAGACAACCACTATGAAAAAATAGAAGAATTCCAAGCGCTTTCGTGACTACTCACATTATCAAGGAATATATATATATACATATGTATATATAAAGCTTTCATCCAACTTTTTGTACACGCTGTTAGCACCATTATCTTCCTTTGAAAATAAGGCTTCCATCTTGCCCTCTCTCCTCCCCATAGACCCAGGAATGGGGTTCTCTGGAAGCCTGGAGGGGTGAGTGCTGGAGCCCACGTCTTCACCTTGGAGTCACTTGAGGCCAAAGATTAAACAAAAGTTTTGTTCGTCCGGAACTTGTCAGGGTCAAACATATTTTGTTTTTATTTCGTAATATCTCAGGGTGTATTGATAATCGTTAATGTTAGCACTAATATATTAAAATAATAAAGTACCAGTATGATTAATAATCTCCTAAGAAGGGATACTCTTTAAAAAAATACGACCCGAGAGTTATGAACACTGCTGCCCAGGTGTCCAGTTTCGTGAACAATGTATACACGGGCAGGTGTGTGTCTCTAGGATTTTATGGATTAAAGTATTCTTGACGGGTGATGAGCAGGTCACATGCAGCCTTAAACCCCATCAACTAACTACATAACAAAGAATTAACCGCAGAGCAGCAGTGACGAGAGTAGAACCAGTGGTACATCAGGTGATTTGTCCTGTGATGAATATTGCAACAAACGAAGGAAGGAAGGAATGTGTTGGCGCTGCTGACAGACTTCCTGCCAGAGTAAGGCGGTGCTGGTGCGTTAATCAATGACTGTGGTAGGAGGAGGAGGAGGAGGTAGGAAATGTTTAATCTAGTTCGTAACATTTACTACTAATTGGTTGTTCTCGAGAGACCAGTGATAATTGATATTAATTTTGCCACCGAAGCAGCTAGTATATTGTGCACCCCCCCCCTCCATCCTGTAGAGGGTAGCGCAAGAGCATATGGATACACACAAGGAATAGGCACTAGGCCCCAAAACAGTTTACATGAGTACATCTGGATTTATATCTACATTTCACTTATCTGTTTCAACTAAATTTAGAAAATTTGCTTAATATATGTGGTTCCTTATTTTCATTAATAAGATATCTTGACATATCACATATTCTCTCTATCTCTATATTCTTCAAAAAGTGGTCAATAAAACACAGTGTTCAAGATAGTGACCATAGGGCTGGCCACATACTTTGCTTTGCATTTGGTTTGATCATCATCTGAATGTCTTCCAAACTGCCAGAAGTACTTGTAACCAAGCCTAAGTCTGGCCACTACAACATCAGTCAGTCTGTTTACATTGCAAGTTGCTCCATAAACGTACTTATCTACGTTCATGTTATCACAGTGGATGATAAATCTACTAGGCTTCTAACTGCATTATTGTAACATTCACTTTCATTATTTACTTCTCCCCTAATATTATTCCTGATGTTAGTCAAAGATACAACAAACTTATATTCTACATTTTCCATCAGGTATTTTTCTTGGCCAACATATCAACTTTATCATGAAGGAGTAATCCAGTGTATGATTTAATCCATAACAATTGTACATTAATTCCTTTTTCCCAGAATTTTGAGTGTCTATACCTGGCTTCTCCAATGAACATGTTGCTAGAGTCATTTATGTGAGTCAAGAGCCTTCAGTGATGATACAGAATCAAATGAAATTAAGACACATGTGTAACATCTGGGTATCTTTATTGTATACGTTTCGCCCTCCAGTGGCTTTATCAATACAAATTCTAGGACATAATTTGAATAGGAACTAATAAACAGCTAATCAAGCTCTGTGTCACATGTTAGCTTCAGCGCTAATAGGATGGCAGACGGCCACCTGCAGGCGCTGACACTCCAAAATATTGTGTTATTCAGAAAAAAACAAAAAAGACACAATACTGTGACTGGAACAATATACAAGTTAATGGTACAACTCGTACCGAAACGTCGTCATAAGTTTCTTTCTCCTATGTGTGGGTTGTTCATGTATTGTTATTCCTCTGGTACAACACATCTAGAGCCAGGATGACTTTTTGGTGTGCTAAATTGACACATAGGTGTTATTGGCGCTTTAATGTAATGAGTTTGGGGTTTTTGTTATGTGGTTATGTATGTCATAGTTTTTGTAAGGCATACTTGTTTATTGGTGGTGGAAAACCATTGTATTTGTATATAAGTGTTATCAATAAAATATATAAAAAAAAAATTGACAAATTCATTTATCTCCTTCAGAGGAAGTTTTTATAGGTCAGAGTGCACAAGAACTGCTTCTTAATGAGTGTGTTTACCTCTAGTTATTATGCTTCTCCCTTCTTTTATATTCTTTGTTTCCCTCTACATTTTTTCCCCTGTGGGACACGTGTCCTTCATCTTCATTACTCCTTCATTCTTATCTTTGCCTTCTTTGTTTTTTCCACCTTTGGATTATTCTGTTTTTCTTGAGAAATTCTCGTGTTTTTTTGTCGTGGGAAACTGATCAAGTTTATGCAGTAGTTCCCGTCTTATCAGTAGTTCCCGTCTTATCAGTAGTTCCCGTCTTATCAGTAGTTCCCGTCTTATCAGTAGTTCCCGTCTTATCAGTAGTTCCCGTCTTATCAGTAGTTCCCGTCTTATCAGTAGTTCCCGTCTTATCAGTCTGTTTGCCCACGTCCTTGATTTCTTGACTCGTGTGTCTCTCCTTCAAGGTAGGTTCCTTGATGCTGGTGAGTGGGGAGGGGCTCTTGATCTGAGGAACGGGGCCTGTGCTCCATTTCCCTTGAATAGAGCCTCAATGTCTTCCATTATTCTCCCTTCCTCCCCCTTCCCCTCCGTTACCTCCTCCCAGGGCACTGTATAACCCCTACTGGTTTAGAGCTCCCCCAAATTTTATTATAATAATAATAATAATAATAATAATAATAATAATAATAATAATAATAATAATGCTAATAATAATAATATTTAAAATCATAATAATACCAATAATAATAATAATAATTTCTAACTTATCTTTCTCATTTTCTTCATTTTTTTTTCTTCTCTTTCGTTCCTGCTCTCGGCATTGCTGTACACCGGCACCTGCGTCCTCCTCCTCTTCCTTTCTGTTCCTACTCTTCGTCCTCTCCAGACTCTCTGTCTTCCTTTTAGCACCTTCTTGGGTTTTTTTTATGCTCTCAACTTTTATGTTCTCTTTCCCGTTTGTTCACTTACTCCTTTACTCTACACTTACCTACCAAGTGTCTCTTGTCTCTTTTCACTTCTCGCAATATACTTGCTCCTCTTCCTCTTCCTCCTTTTCGTTACTCTTTGCTTATTGACCTACCGTGTATTTGTTTCTTATTCCATTCTATTTTTTTTATGTCTCTCGTTTTCTCCTGCTCGCCAACTCCCTTATTTTTTCTCCTTTAAAATTACAGTGAATTATACGATGAATGATACAGTAAACTGCGCAGTGAATTGGTCATGTATTTACATTTTCTTTCCATCGCTTGTACTTTCCCTTTCTATCTCTATCTCTCTCTCTCTTTTTTTTACACAGGGTTTGACAAGGTTGGGTTAAGGATTCCTAACTTTATTGACAAGCTAAGAGTTGTTAACTACATCAGCTCATTTGAAAGCATTTTTATTGTTATGAAACGTACAAGTAGGGAACAGGATGAAGTTGGAGCCATCTGTGGGCCAGCATTTTCATTTGATCAACTGACTTTATCTCGTTGACATCATAATGCTGTAGGAATGTGTTCCAGACTCGAGTCATCCTGGGGATAAATGATCTCAGATGAAGTGATGTTCTGGAGAAGGTTACAGCCAGAGTGAAGTTGCTGCTTGCTGCCCGTCTTGTGGTATAGAAGCTTGCTTCTCGCTGTCCTCGAAGTGGAGCCAAGTGTGGTACTTTGACAATGTTGGCCTTGTACATGACAGTAAGGCCTCCCACATCCCTCCTGTGTTGAAGGCTCTGCTGAAATGACAGATCTATCCAGGATGGGTCCAGGCGAAAGATGAGACGTCTTGCTCTTTTCTACTCTGTCAAGCAGTCGCAGATGAGAGGAGAGGAGGCAGGCAAACCAAGAAAGTGGAGCATACTCAAGGTGTGAGCTTACTTGTGCCTCATACAGAATCTTGCAACCCTTACTGTCAAGCAGATGCGAGATACGTCAAGTGCTGTAAGCTTCCTGGCTGTCTTGTTTGCAAGATTTACAACGTGGTTCTTCATAGTCAGTTTGGAGTCAAATTTCACCCCAAGGATATCAACTTCTTCCCCAGGTACCAACACTTTCCCATTCATACTTACTACTGCTCCGGCATTACCATCATGGTGCCTAGAGACCATCATCATTTGTGTTTTCTCAGGTGCAAATGTTACTCGCCAACGGTTTCCCCAAGCTGATATAGCTCTTAGCTGGTGATTGATGTAGCTTAGGACAGCTGGAATTTCTTCTCTTCGATAAGTGAATGTCAGAGTACAGTCGTCTGCATATGCATGGGATTCTGGGATGAGATGAAGAAGGTCATTGAAGTAGACATTCCTTTACAATGGTCCCAGCACACTTCCTTGTGGAACACTTGCCCCAATAGGATGTCTTGCTGATTCTGTTAAATTGAGAACTACCCTTAGAGATCTACCATGAAGGTAATCACTGAGGAGACATAGTGTAGAGCCTTCAATTACCAGTGCTCTCTCTCTCTCTCTCTCTCTCTCTCTCTCTCTCTCTCTCTCTCTCTCTCTCTCTCTCTCTCTCTCTCTCTCTCTCTCTCTCTCTCTCTCTCTCACCTCTCTTACTCAGTATTTCGTTTCCTATTATGCATCTTTTTCCTCATTCTGCATTTTGTTCACATTCTTACTATTATCTCGACACATTCTTGTTGTGTGGCTTCACATTCCGTCTCGTCTTGCACTGTCCTGACACTTCTTGCACTGCGTCCTGACACTTCTTGCACTGTCCTGACACTTCTTGCACTGTGTCCTGACACTTCTTGCACTGTGTCTTGACACTTCTTGCACTGTGTCCTGACACTTCTTGCACTGTGTCTTGACACTTCTTGCACTGTGTCCTGACACTTCTTGCACTGTGTCCTGACACTTCTTGCACTGTGTCCTGACACTTCTTGCACTGTGTCTTGACACTTCTTGCACTGTGTCCTGACACTTCTTGCACTGTCCTGGCACTTCTTGCACTGTGTCCTGACACTTCTTGCACTGTGTCTTGACACTTCTTGCACTGTGTCCTGACACTTCTTGCACTGTGTCCTGACACTTCTTGCACTGTGTCTTGACACTTCTTGCACTGTGTCCTGACACTTCTTGCACTGTCCTGGCACTTCTTGCACTGTGTCTTGACACTTCTTGCACTGTGTCCTGACACTTCTTGCACTGTCCTGACACTTCTTGCACTGTCCTGACACTTCTTGCACTGTGTCCTGACACTTCTTGCACTGTGTCCTGACACTTCTTGCACTGTGTCCTGACACTTCTTGCACTGTGTCCTGACACTTCTTGCACTGTGTCCTGACACTTCTTGCACTGTGTCCTGACACTTCTTGCACTGTGTCCTGACACTTCTTGCACTGTGTCCTGACACTTCTTGCACTGTGTCCTGACACTTCTTGCACTGTGTCCTGACACTTCTTGCACTGTGTCCTGACACTTCTTGCACTGTGTCCTGATACTACACTTCTTGCACTGTGTCCTGACACTTCTTGCACTGTGTCTTGACACTTCTTGCACTGTGTCCTGACACTTCTTGCACTGTGTCCTGACACTTCTTGCACTGTGTCTGACACTTCTTGCACTGTGTCCTGACACTTCTTGCACTGTGTCCTGACACTTCTTGCACTGTGTCCTGACACTTCTTGCACTGTGTCCTGACACTTCTTGCACTGTGTCCTGACACTTCTTGCACTGTGTCCTGACACTTCTTGCACTGTGTCCTGACACTTTTCTTCTTGCACTGTGTCCTGACACTTCTTGCCTGCCTGTCTTGACACTTCTTGCACTGTGTCCTGACACTTCTTGCACTGTCCTGGCACTTCTTGCACTGTGTCTTGACTTTTCTTGCACTGTGTCCTGACACTTCTTGCACTGTCCTGACACTTCTTGCACTGTCCTGACACTTCTTGCACTGTGTCCTGACACTTCTTGCACTGTGTCTGACACTTCTTGCACTGTGTCCTGACACTTCTTGCACTGTGTCCTGACACTTCTTGCACTGTGTCCTGACACTTCTTGCACTGTGTCTTGACACTTCTTGCACTGTGTCCTGACACTTCTTGCACTGTGTCCTGACACTTCTTGCACTGTGTCCTGACACTTCTTGCACTGTGTCTTGACACTTCTTGCACTGTGTCCTGACACTTCTTGCACTGTGTCCTGACACTTCTTGCACTGTGTCCTGACACTTCTTGCACTGTGTCTTGACACTTCTTGCACTGTGTCCTGACACTTCTTGCACTGTGTCCTGACACTTCTTGTACTGTGTCCTGACACTTCTTGCACTGTGTCCTGACACTTCTTGCACTGTGTCCTGACACTTCTTGCACTGTGTCTTGACACTTCTTGCACTGTGTCCTGACACTTCTTACACTGTGTCCTGACACTTCTTGCACTGTGTCCTGATACTTCTTGCACTGTCCTGACACTTCTTGCACTGTGTCCTGACACTTCTTGCACTGTGTCTTGACACTTCTTGCACTGTGTCCTGACACTTCTTGCACTGTGTCTTGACACTTCTTGCACTGTGTCTTGACACTTCTTGCACTGTGTCCTGACACTTCTTGCACTGTCCTGATACTTCTTGCACTGTGTTCTGACACTTCTTGCACTGTGTCTTGACACTTCTTGCACTGTGTCCTGACACTTCTTGCACTGTGTCCTGACACTTCTTGCACTGTGTCCTGACACTTCTTGCACTGTGTCCTGACACTTCTTGCACTGTGTCTTGACATTTCTTGCACTGTGTCCTGACACTTCTTGCTCTGTATCTTGACATTTCTTGCTCTGTGTCCTGACACGTCTTGCACTGTGTCCTGACACTTCTTGATCTGTGTTTTGACATTTCTTGCTCTGTGTCCTGACACTTCTTGCACTGTGTCCTGACACTTCTTGCACTGTGTCTTGACATTTCTTGCTCTGTGTTCTGACACTTCTTGCACTCTGTCTTGACACTTCTTGCACTGTGTTTTGACACTTCTTGCACTGTGTTCTGACACTTCTTGCACTGTGTTTTGACACTTCTTGCACTTTGTCCTGACACTTCTTGCACTGTGTTCTGACACTTCTTGCTCTGTGTCTTGACATTTCTTACTCTGTGTCCTGACGCTTCTTGCACTATGTTCTGACACTTCTTGCTCTGTGTTCTGACACTTCTTGCACTGTGTTCTGATACTTCTTGCTCTGTGTTCTCTGACACTTCTTGCACTGTGTTCTGACACTTCACATTATGTGAAACACCAAGGAAACTTCGTGTCATAATTCTCTCTCTGCGGTTTTTATAGACTCATTTCCAACCATTTTTTTCGTACGTTTTAATTGCCCAGTCTAACCCACAGCAATTTGAATTACACCTAACCTTCCACTGTTTATATTTGCCAGAAAATCTGCAATTAGGTGAATTGTTCCAATTAGGGTATTGTATTGTATTCTTATCCAAAATAATGTATTTAAACCGGCGTAACGCAAATGAAAGAAACTCACATAAAACACTTTATTGTTATTAAGTAAACCCGGTTGATTAGTAACCCAGGATAACCCAGGAAGTGGCTTTTAATATATTTCAGGTCTTCTCCAAGATGCGACCCACAACAGCTTCCTGACATAAGAACATAAGAAGAGAGGAACACTGCAGTAGGCCTATTAGCCCATACTTGGCAGGTCCTTTACAATACCAACCCACTAACAGAACATTTTCTCAACCCACTTTCAGTGCTACTCTGACAAAAAGCTCTGACAAATCTATTTACTCACGTTCAAGTTCCACTCAAATCCAATCCCTCTTATTCATGTATTTGTCTAACCTAAACTTGAAACTACCCAAAGTTTTAGCTTAAGTAACCCTACTAGGTAGACTGTTCCACTCATCAACTACCCTATTTCCAAACCAATACTTTCCTATATCCTTTCTAAATCTAAACTTATCTAATTTTAATCCATTATTGCGGGTTCTCTCTTGGAGAGACATCCTCAAAACCTTATTTATTATCACTTTTGTTAATACCCATTTTCCACTTGTATACCTCGATCATGTCTCCCCTCATTCTTCGTCTTACGGAAGATTTCAAATGCTATGTATTAATTTAGTCATTCTGCGCTGAATCTTTTCTATCGAATTTATATCCATTCTGTAATATGGAGACCAGAACTGAGCTGCGTAATCTAGGTGAGGCCTTACTAATGATGTATAAAGCTGTAATATAACCGCTGGACTTCTGTTGCTTACACTTCTTGATATAAATCCTAGTAATCTGTTTGCCTTATTATGTACGCTTAGACATTGATATCTTGATTTAAGGTTGCTGCTTACCATCACCCCCAAGTCCTTTTCGCAATCTGCATGCCTAAGCTCTACATTATTTAACTTATAAGTGCTTGGGTTATGGACACTCCCGAGGTTCAGAACCTTGCATTTATCTACATTGAACTGCATCTGCCACTTTTCTGACCAGGAATTGAGTTTGTCTAAATCCTCCTGAAGTTCCCTGACATCCACGTTTGAATAGATTATCCTACTTATCTTCGTGTCATCGGCGAATTTGCTCATATCACTAGTAATTCCCTCATTAAGGTCAGTGATATATATATTATAAACAACAATGGGCCTAAGACTGATTCCTGTGCAACGCCACTTGTTACAGATTCCCACTCAGATTTAACCCAATTTAAGCACACTCTCTGCTTCCTATTGGTGAGCCATACCTTGATCCATGATAGCACTTTTCCCCCAGTGCCATGAGCTGCCACTTTCTTTAACAGTCTCTGGTGCGGTACTCTATCAAAAGCCTTACTGAAATCTAAATAAACAATATCGAATTCTTTATCATGATCAACAGCCTCAAAAGCTTTACTGATGAAGGTTAATAAATTAGTTAGACAGGAACGACCCCTCGTGAATCCATGCTGAGTATCATTAATAACATTATTCTTATCAAGATGGCTTCTTATAATATCAGCTATAATTGACATTAGTAATTTGCCTACAATTGAGGTCAGGCTTATTGGGCGGTAATTTGACGGTAGAGACTTGTCCTCTGCTTTAAAAATAGGAATTACATTAGCCATCTTCCACATATCAGACACTACACCTGTTTGAAGAGATAAATTAAAAATATTAGTTAATGGTTCACAAAGTTCCATTTTGCATTCCTTAAGAACCCTTGAAAAAAGTTCATCAGGACCCGTCGATTTATTTTGTTTCAGTCGGTCTACTTGTTTCATAACCATCTCGCTAGTGACTGTGATATTACATAATTTATCTTCTTCAGGCCCACTATAAAAATTAATTACTGGGATATTGTTAGTGTCTTCCGGTGTGAAAACCGAGAGAAAATAATTATTAAAAATTGAGCACATTTCATTCTCCTTGTCAGTAAGATGCCCAGAGTTATTTTTAAGGGGACCTATCTTATCTCTAACTTTTGTTCTATAAACCCGAAAAAAATCTTATGGGTTAGTTTTCGAATCCCTAGCAACTTTAATTTCGTAGTCCCGTTTAGCTTTTCTTATTCCCTTTTTAATGTCCCTCTTAATGTCAGTATACTGATTCATAAGATGACCCTCACCTCTTTTGATGCGCCTATAAATTCCTTTCTTCTGCCCTAAAAGATATTTGAGCCTATTATTCATCCATTTTGGGTCATTTCTATTCGATCTAATTTCTTTATACGGGATAAATGTTCTTTGGGCAGCATTTATAGTGTTTACAAAGCTGTCATACTGATAGCTCTCTTCATTACACCAGTCCTCAGATGATAAGTGTTCTCTAAGCCCATTGTAATCTGCTAAGCGAAAATTTGGGACCGATACTGAATTATCCCTACTATCATACTTCCATTCAATGCTAAGGTAATTAATTTGTGGTCGCTTGTGCCGAGTTCCTCTGTAATTTCTAAATTATTAAGAAGGGTTTCCTTGTTTGCTAGAACTAAGTCAAGCAGGTTATTTTCCCTTGTAGATTCTGTCAAAAACTGATTCAAAAAACAATCCTGAACTACTTCTAAGAAGTCGTTAGATTCTAAATTCCCAGTCAAGGAATTCCAATTAATCTGACTAAAGTTAAAGTCTCCTAGAATTAGTACATTATCGTGCCTTGAGGCCTTAACAATTTCCTCCCAGAGTAGTCTCAATTGGTCCCTATCAAAATTTGGGGGACTGTTTTTATGCAACAGTTCAAGCGATCACGGACATAGAGTGCCACCCCACCCCCTTCCGATACTTCTATCTACTTGGAACAATTTAAAACCCTGAATGTGACATTCAGCAGGCATGTTCCGATTTTTCGAATTAAACCACGTCTCAGTTATGGTAAGTACATCAATGTTACCTGCACTAGCAACTAATCTCAACTCGTCCATCTTATTCCTAGCACTACGACTATGAGTTTAATATATGTTTAAAGACCCTCCTTTCTCTTTACACTTCCTGCTCATTTCTGTTTTTCCACTATACCTATTACTGTCCTTGTTATAGTTAAGATTTATGATATCAAAGCCTAAATCAATATTACGACACTCATTATTTTCCATTCCTAAACCCATACCTCTAACTAATCCTAGTTTAAAGTCCTAACAACACCCTCAACTAAGCTAGCAAAAACCCACACCTGTTCTGGATAAGTGAACCCCATCCCTGGCATACAAGTCATTTCTACCATAGAAGTGGTCCCAGTTGTCAATGAATGGTACTGCATTATCCTTACAGCGTTTGTCCAGCCAACAATTAATACCAATTGCTCTGGACAACCATTCATTTCCAACACCCCCCTTCTTGGCAAAATGCCACATATAACAGGGCGCCCCCCCTTCTTCCTAATTATGTCTATTGCTGTCATGTACCTTCTAACTAAATCCTCACTTCTACGTTTGCCTACATCATTACCTCCAGCACTGAGGCAGATAATAGGATTGATTCCATTACCGTTCATGGTGTTGTCAAGCCGGCTAACAATATCCTCCATCCCAGCCCCAGGAAAACAAACCCTCTGTCTCCTACTCCTTTCCTTCAAGCAGAAGCCATATCCATATACCTAACCTGGCTATCCCCAACAACAACAATGTTTTTACCTTCCTTGGTGTCGTTCGTCGTGACGTTCCCAGTAGTCGACTCACATTCATCGGGTAGCACGGAGAAGGTGTTCGATGTTTCCACAACAGTTTCCTGGATCTTCGTTGATTCTACCTCTCCATCCGTCCTCTTGATCCTTAACTTTGTCCCATGCTTTCCAGCCACTGTCCAGGTTTCTTTCTTGGCTTGAGGATTTTCAACAGGAGGATTACTACGAATCCTCTTCTTTTCCTCAGTCAGTGGTTGCATCTCAAGCTTAGCCACCCTCAGTTCTTCCTTAAGCTGCTGGTAGAGTTGCTCAAGAGAGGACATCTTGTTCAGATTCACAGAGAATACACTAGACACGTCTTCACTGAGCTAAATACAGGTCACCACTGAGCTAAGTACAGGTCACCACTGACTTCCAAGTGTCACCGAGTGGACATGGAGGCTGCAGGACCACTGAGTGGTGGATATGGGAGCTGCAGGACCACTGAGTGGTGGACATGGGGGCTGCAGGACTACTGACTGGTGGACATGGGGGCTGAAGAACCACTGACTGTTGGACATGGGGGCTGCAGGACCACTGAGTGGTGGACATGGGGGCTGCAGGACCACTGAGTGGTGGACATGGGGCTGCAGGACTACTGACTGGTGGACATGGGGGCTGCAGAACCACTGACTGGTTGACATGGGAGCTGCAGGACTACTGAGTGGTGGACATGAGGCTGCAAGACTACTGACTGGTGGACATGGGGGCTGCAGAACCACTGAGTAGTGGACATGGGGCTGCAGGACCACTGAGTGGTGGACATGGGGGCTGCAGGACCACTGAGTAGTGGACATGGGGCTGCAGGACCACTGAGTAGTGGACAGGGGGCTGCAGAACCACTGACTGGTGGACATGGAGGCTGCAGGACCACTGACTGGTGGACATGGAGGCTGCAGAACCACTGACTGGTGGACATGGGGCTGCAGAACCACTGACTGGTGGACATGGGGCTGCAGAACCACTGAGTAGTGGACATGGGGCTGCAGAACCACTGAGTAGTGGACATGGGGCTGTAGGACCATTGACTGGTGGACATGGAGGCTGCAGGACCACTGACTGGTGGACATGGAGGCTGCAGGACCACTGACTGGTGGACATGGGGGCTGAAGAACCACTGACTGTTGGACATGGGGGCTGCAGGACCACTGAGTGGTGGACATGGGGGCTGCAGGACCACTGAGTGGTGGACATGGGGCTGCAGGACTACTGACTGGTGGACATGGGGGCTGCAGAACCACTGACTGGTTGACATGGGAGCTGCAGGACTACTGAGTGGTGGACATGAGGCTGCAAGACTACTGACTGGTGGACATGGGGGCTGCAGAACCACTGAGTAGTGGACATGGGGCTGCAGGACCACTGAGTGGTGGACATGGGGCTGCAGGACCACTGAGTAGTGGACATGGGGCTGCAGGACCACTGAGTAGTGGACAGGGGCTGCAGAACCACTGACTGGTGGACATGGAGGCTGCAGGACCACTGACTGGTGGACATGGAGGCTGCAGGAACCACTGACTGGTGGACATGGGGCTGCAGAACCACTGACTGGTGGACATGGGGCTGCAGAACCACTGAGTAGTGGACATGGGGCTGCAGAACCACTGAGTAGTGGACATGGGGCTGAGGACCATTGACTGGTGGACATGGAGGCTGCAGGACCACTGACTGGTGGACATGGAGGCTGCAGGACCACTGACTGGTGGACATGGGGGCTGCAGGACCACTGAGTAGTGGACATGGGGCTGCAGGACCACTGACTGGCGGACATGGAGGCTGCAGAACCACTGACTGGTGGACATGGGGCTGCAGGACCACTGACTGGTGGACATGGGGGCTGCAGGACCACTGAGTAGTGGACATGGGGCTGCAGGACCACTGACTGGGGACATGGGGCTGCAGGACTACTGACTGGTGGACATGGGGCTGCAGAACCACTGACTGGTGGACATGGGAGCTGCAGGACCACTGAGTGGTGGACATGGGGCTGCAGGACCACTGACTGGTGGACATGGGGCTGCAGGACCACTGACTGGTGGACATGGGGCTGCAGGACCACTGAATGGTGGGCATGGGGGCTGCAGGACCACTGACTGGTTGACATGGGGGCTGCAGGACCACTGAATGGTGGACATGGGGCTGCAGGACCACTGACTGGTGGACATGGGGCTGCAGGACCACTGACTGGTGGACATGGGGCTGCAGGACCACTGAATGGTGGGCATGGGGGCTGCAGGACCACTGACTGGTTGACATGGGGCTGCAGGACCACTGAATGGTGGACATGGGGGCTGCAGGACCACTGACTGGTGGACATGGGGCTGCAGGACCACTGACTGGTGGATATGGGGCTTCAGGACCACTGACTGGTGGACATGGGGGCTGCAGGACCACTGAATGGTGGACATGGGGGCTGCAGGACCACTGACTGGTGGACATGGGGCTGCAGGACCACTGACTGGTGGACATGGGGGCTGCAGGACGACTGACTGGTGGACATGGGGGCTGCAGGACCACTGAGTGGTGGACATGGGGCTGCAGAACCACTGACTGGTGGACATGGGGCTGCAGGACCACTGAGTGGTGGACATGGGGGCTGCAGGACCACTGACTGATGGACATGGGGCTGCAGGACCACTGACTGGTGGACATGGGGCTGCAGGACCACTGAGTGGTGGACATGGGGGCTGCAGGACCACTGACTGGTGGACATGGGGGTTGCAGGAGACTTGATCATTCGTCTCGTTCGTGCTCAGGATTGATCCCGGGTTATCTAGTAGTGAGCCGTACGAGCTGGCACTGACCTACGATGACATTAAAATTCACATTAGTCTTGGGGAGGTAATTTACCACTATGATCAAGGTCTGGGGACTTCTCTGAGGGAGCGAGGACTCTTGTCAGTGGAGACTCATGGCAAAAAGCAGGGAGAGTTAAGATTGTGCTGTTGGAATTGTATTGGTGATACTGGCATTGGTGATACCAGCATTGGTGATACTGGCATTGGTGATACCATCATTGGTGATACTGGCATTGGTGATACCAGCATTGGTGATACTGGCATTGGTGATACCAGCATTGGTGATACTGGCATTGGTGATACCAGCATTGGTGATACTGGCATTGGTGATACTGGCATTGGTGATACTGGCATTGGTGATACCAGCATTGGTGATACTGGCATTGGTGATACTGGCATTGGTGATACCAGCATT
Organism: Cherax destructor; assembly: GCA_009830355.1. Classification (NCBI taxonomy): domain Eukaryota; kingdom Metazoa; phylum Arthropoda; class Malacostraca; order Decapoda; family Parastacidae; genus Cherax; species Cherax destructor. The sequence goes on along the minus strand of WNWK01007702.1, from coordinate 61,049 downwards.
GGTGATACTGGCATTGGTGATACCAGCATTGGTGATACTGGCATTGGTGATACTGGCATTGGTGACACTGGCATTGGTGATACTGGCATTGGTGATACTGGCATTGGTGATATTGGCATTGGTGATACTGGCATTGGTGATACCAGCATTGGTGATACTGGCATTGGTGATACTGGCATTGGTGATACCAGCATTGGTGATACTGGCATTGGTGATACCAGCATTGGTGATACTGGCATTGGTGATACTGGCATTGGTGACACTGGCATTGGTGATACTGGCATTGGTGATACTGGCATTGGTGATACTAGCATTGGTGATACTGGCATTGGTGATACCAGCATTGGTGATACCAGCATTGGTGATACTGGCATTGGTGATACCAGCATTGGTGATACTTTCATTGGTGATACCAGCATTGGTGATACTGGCATTGGTGATACTGGCATTCGTGACACTGGCATTGGTGATACTGGCATTGGTGATACTGGCATTGGTGATACTGGCATTGATGACACTGCCATTGGTGATACCAGCATTGGTGATACTGGCATTCGTGACACTGGCATTGGTGATACTGGCATTGGTGATACTGGCATTGGTGATACTAGCATTGGTGATACTGGCATTGGTGATACGCATTGGTGATACCAGCATTGGTGATACTGGCATTGGTGACCGCATTGGTGATACTGGCATTGGTGATACTGGCATTGGTGACACTGGCATTGGTGATACCAGCATTGGTGATACCAGCATTGGTGATACCAGCATTGGTGATACTGGCATTGGTGACACTGGCATTGGTGATACCAGCATTGGTGATACCGGCATTGGTGATACCAGCATTGGTGATACGGGCATTGGTGATACCAGCATTGGTGATACGGGCATTGGTGATACCAGCATTGGTGATACGGGCATTGGTGATACCAGCATTGGTGATACGGGCATTGGTGATACCGCAGTATCTGGTGATACCAGCATTGGTGATACGGGCATTGGTGATACCGGCATTGGTGATACCAGCATTGGTGATACGGGCATTGGTGATACCGGCTTTGGTGATACCGGCATTGGTGATACCGGCATTGGTGATACCGGCATTGGTGATACGGGCATTGGTGATACGGGCATTGGTGATACAGCAGGATACCGGCATTGGTGATACCGGCATTGGTGATACCGGTTGTGATACCGGCATTGGTACTGTTGGTATTTATAACATCAATTTGTAGGTAACAAAAATAATCATATATGCATTGATCAAGATTTTAAGGAAACTTTTCGGCACAAGCGGCCTTTTCAGTCCTTATGGCGAAATGTTTCCTCGGTGCCTTGATTAGTGCCTACGTATCTTATATATATATATATATATATATATATATATATATATATATATATATATATATATATATATATATATATATATACGTATATATCCTTCTTTCTTTTTAATCAGTGAGAATTAAAACAAGACAGATTGCCTGGTAGGTGTCGATGTGTTGAGTACATCACTCTGAAGATTGATGGACTGAAGACATCGGCTTCAGTCTGAGGACTGACTACCTCATATCTACTTCCAGGTCTGACACTCTGATCACTGCACTGCTTCTTCTGTGTACATTCTATGTCACCTCTGTACTCGACTGAAGAAGCCAGCAGAGGAGAACTTGTCAGAATACCCAACCTGTTGCATGTGTGTCTAACTCATGTTCACAGCCGTAGTGGCGCTCAAGCGCTAGTTTGGTAGCTGTGATGGCGCTCAATAGTTTGCAGCTGGTCTCATTTTATAGTTCTAGCCTGTTGGACTGTGTGCGCTCAAGCTCACTGATTGTAATTTATGCATGACAGATTGCCTAATGATGTCAGTGTATTGCTTGAGTGTAATAGTGCTTAGTGACCTTGATTACCTGTGTAGTGGTGTATGTATTGTGTGTGTTATTGGTTTGTATGTATGTGTGTGTGTGTTGTGATCATGTGTATACTAACAGCCTAATTGTGGTTGCAGGGGTCGAGACTCAGCCTGGCCCCGTTTGCCTATGGGCTCTGCCTTGCTCACTGGTGCTTATCATGCCACCCTCCTTTCCCCGTTGTATCTTTAAAACTATGTATGGTTCCTGCCTTTATAATCTTTCTCTAGACTATTCCACTTCCTGACTACTCTGTGGCTGAAGAAATGCTTCCTAACATCCCTTTGACTCATCTGAGTCTTCAGCTTCAGTTGTGTCCCCTTGTTTCTGTGTTCCCTCCTCTCGGAACATCCTGTCACTATCTACCTTGTCCGCATATTTCCCTCCTCGACACTGGTATTTTGTATGTCATTATCCATATGTCTCCTCTGACCCTTCTTCTCCTTCTCCAGTGTTGTTATTGTTCCTATTTCCACTCAACCTTTCTTCATAGGACAGACCCCTGAGTTGTGGAACTAACCTTGTCGCAAACCTTTGCACTTTCTTTACGTGCTTGACCAGGTGTGGGTTCCAGACTGGTGCTGCATATTCTAGTATGGGCCTGACGTACACGGTGTACAGTGTCTTGAACGATTCCTTGTTAAGGTAACGGAACGCTAATCTTAGGTTTGCCAGTCTCCCATATGCTGCCGCAGTTATCTGGTTGATGTGTGCCTCCGGAGACGTGCTTGGCGTTATACTCACCCCAAGGTCTTTCTTCTTTGCCGAGGTTTGTAGCCTTTGTCCACCTAGCCTGTACTCTGTCAGCGGTCTTCTTTGCCCTTCTCCGATCTTCATGACTTTGCATTTGGTGGGATTGAATTCGAGAAGCCAGTTGCTAGACCAGATGTGTGTATGTGTGTGTGTGTGTGTTAGTATGTATGTGTGTGTGTGCATGTGTGTGTGTTAGTATGTATGTGTGTGTGTTAGTATGTATGTGTGTGTGTTAGTATGTATGTGTGTGTGTGCATGTGTGTACTCACCTATTTGTACTCACCTATTTGTGGTTGCAGGGGTCGAGTCATAGCTCCTGGCCCCGCCTCTTCACTGATTGCTACTAGGTCCTCTCTCTCCCTGCTCCATGAGCTTTATCAAACCTAGTCTTAAAACTATGTATGGTTCCTGCCTCCACTATGTCGCTTTCTAAGCTATTCCACTTCCTGACAACTCTATGACTGAAGAAATACTTCCTAACATCCCTTTGACTCATAGGAGTCTTCAACTTCCAATTATGACCCCTTGTTTCTGTGTCCCCTCTCTGGAACATCTTGTCTCTGTCCACCTTATCTATTCCTCGCAGTATTTTATATGTCGTTATCATGTCTCCCTAACCCTCCTGTCCTCTAGTGTCGTCAGGCCGATTTCCCTTAACCTTTCTTCGTAGGACAATCCCTTAGCTCTGGGACTAGTCTTGTTGCAAACCTTTGCACTTTCTCTAATTTCTTGACGTGCTTGACCAGGTGTGGGTTCCAAACCGGTGCTGCATACTCCAGTATGGGCCTGACGTATATGGTATACAGAGTCTTGAATGATTCCTTAGTGAGGTATTGGAACGCTATTCTTAGGTTTGCCAGCCGCCCGTATGCTGCAGCAGTTATCTGATTGATGTGTGCCTCAGGAGATGTGCTCGGTATTATACTCACCCCAAGATCTTTTCTTTGAGTGAGGCTTGCAGTCTTTGGCCACCTAGACTATACTCTGTCTGCGGTCTTCTTTGCCCTTCCCCGATATTCATGACTTTACATTTGGCAGGGTTAAATTCAAGGAGCCAGTTACTGGACCAGGCTTGCAGCCTGTCCAGGTCTCTTTGTAGTCCTGCCTGATCCTCGACTGATTTTATTCTTCTCATTAACTTCACATCATCTGCAAACAGGGACACTTCTGAGTCTATCCCTTCCGTTATGTCATTCACATATACCAAAAACAGTACAGGTCCTAAGACTGACCCTTGTGGAACTCCACTAGGGTCAGTCTTAGGACCTGTACTGTTGGTGTGTTAGTATGTATGTGTGTGTGTTAGTATGTATGTGTGTGTGTTAGTATGTATGTATGTGTGTGTGTGTTAGTATGTATGTGTGTGTGTGCATATGTGTGTGTTAGTATGTATGTGTGTGTGTGCATGTCTGTGTATATGTGTGTGTGTGTGTATGTGTGTGTGTGTGTGTGTGTAAACACCGGAGCTGTGAACCATCAGTATTACAAACACAGAACCAAACAAGATGCTGTGAAAGTTACTTTAAAGGGAAAAAATAGAATAACAGGAATAAATATAAAGTTTAATTAAGAAAATTATCTAATACACAACTTCATTAACATAAGAAAATATCAATGACTATTATATTCAGTATGGTAGTTATTCCTGGGCCTGAAGGGCTAATGTAGCTAAGTGATATAGCAGTATGGCATGGTGGAACAGGTAGTGTTGAAACCAGTGGGATGTGTCAGGGAAGGAGCGGACGGTGAGTGATGACAGTGATTGTTGCTAGGGTCTTGATGACGGTGAAGAGCACCGTAGTCTTCAACACTACGGTGATCTTCACCAACTACGAGGCTGACCCACTGATTACTTCATCTTTTGTATATAGTTCTACATTCTTCACATTATGTCCATGTGTTGATAAAGCCACTGGAGGGCGAAACGTCTACAGTAAAGATACCCAGATGTTGCGCATGTGTCTAATTCTTCCTTTAATCATTATTATATACCATCCATATAGAACGGTGTTTGGTTGATGTTGGAGACCAGCTTGACGACACTGACGACACGCGCCTCCTATATCTAGATTCCCTTCACACAGATGTTGAAGGCTGCGATCACAGCAGATTCCCTTCACACAGATGTTGAAGGGAGAGCTACGTTCGATCACAGCAGATTCCCTTCACACAGATGTTGAAGGCTGCGATCAGCAGACAGATTTCCCCTTCACACAGATATTGAAGGCTGCGATCACAGCAGATTCCCTTCACACAGATATTGAAGGCTGCGATCACAGCAGATTCCCTTCACACAGATGTTGAAGGCTGCGATCACAGCAGATTCCCTTCACACAGATATTGAAGGCTGCGATCACAGCAGCTGCTGTGTGACGGAGTGTGAGGGAGGAGCGGAGAACACCTCTACTAAATTAAATACATTAATTTTCCGCACGTGCTGCTCTTGGCCGTCAACGCCGACCAGGCGAGTGGGACGAACCTGGGGAAGAATACAAAAGAAAAAAGATAAAAATTCGTACAGTAGAGATGGCGAAAATATCTGAGGTCAACAACAACAACAACAAGTGCTGAATGTTAGTTGCGTCGTCTGGACGTACGTTCATTACGATCAACTGTTACCAAATAAAGCCAAAAGATGGAGTGATGCCAGAGCAAGTGGGAGTCTGTAATGAAGTGGGTCCCAACTGAGGCCCAGCTTGCCGAGTGTGTGCTAGATGAGCTGCCGGAGGTCAACCTTCAACACTAGTTAACTATCATTCCAAATTACAGGTCCTTAATTTATATACTGGACGTTTTCCATTACAACGACCGCTGCCAGCCCTGCACGACCACACCCAGCCCTGCACGACCACACCCAGCCCTGCACGACCACACCCAGCCCTGCACGACCACACCCAGCCCTGCACGACCACACCCAGCCCTGCACGACCACACCCAGCCCTGCACGACCACACCCAGCCCTGCACGACCACACCCAGCCCTGCACGACCACACCCAGCCCTGCGACCACCCACCCTGCGACCACACCCAGCCCTGCACGACCACACCCAGCCCTGCACGACCACACCCAGCCCTGCACGACCACACCCAGCCCTGCACGACCACACCCAGCCCTGCACGACACACCCAGCCCTGCACGACCACACCCAGCCCTGCACGACACACCCAGCCCTGCACGACCACACCCAGCCCTGCACGACCACACCCAGCCCTGCACGACCACACCAGCCCTGCACGACCACACCCAGCCCTGCACGACCACACCCAGCCCTGCACGACCACACCCAGCCCTGCACGACCACACCCAGCCCTGCACGACCACACCCAGCCCTGCACGACCACCACCCCAGCCCTGCACGACCACACCCAGCCCTGCACGACCACACCCAGCCCTGCACGACCACACCCAGCCCTGCACGACCACACCCAGCCCTGCACGACCACACCCAGCCCTGCACGACCACACCCAGCCCTGCACGACCACACCCAGCCCTGCACGACCACACCCAGCCCTGCACGACCCACCCAGCCCTGCAGACCACACCCAGCCTGCACGACACACCAGCCCTGCACGACACACCCAGCCCTGCACGACCACAGCCCTGCACGCCCACCCTGCACGACCACACCCAGCCCTGCACGACCACACACCCAGCCCTGCACGACCACACCCAGCCCTGCACGACACACCAGCCCTGCACGACCACACCCAGCCCTGCACGACCACACCCAGCCCTGCACGACCACACCCAGCCCTGCACGACCACACCCAGCCCTGCACGACCACACCCAGCCCTGCACGACCACACCCAGCCCTGCACGACCACACCAGCCCTGACGACCACCCGCCCTGCACGACCACACCCAGCCCTGCACGACCACACCCAGCCCTGCACGACCACACCCAGCCCTGCACGACCACACCCAGCCCTGCACGACCACACCCAGCCCTGCACGACCACACCCAGCCCTGCACGACCACACCCAGCCCTGCACGACCACACCCAGCCCTGGCACAGACCACACCCAGCCCTGCACGACCACACCCAGCCCTGCACGACCACACCCAGCCCTGCACGACCACACCCAGCCCTGACGACCACACCCAGCCCTGCACGACCACACCCAGCCCTGCACGACCACACCCAGCCCTGCACGACCACACCCAGCCCTGCACGACCACACCCAGCCCTGCACGACCACACCCAGCCCTGCACGACCACACCCAGCCCTGCACGACCACACCCAGCCCTGCACGACCACACCCAGCCCCACGACCACACCCAGCCCTGCACGACCACACCCAGCCCTGCACGACCACACCAGCCCTGCACGACCACACCCAGCGCTGCACGACCACACCTAGCCCTGCACGACCACACCCAGCCCTGCACGACCACACCCAGCCCTGCACGACCACACCCAGCCCTGCACGACCACACCTAGCCCTGCACGACCACACCCAGCCCTGCACGACCACACCCAGCCCTGCACGACCACACCAGCCCTGCACGACCACACCAGCCCTGCACGACACACCCAGCCCTGCACGACCACACCCAGCCCTGCACGACCACACCCAGCCCAGCACGGCCAAACCCAGCCCTGCACGACCTCACCCAGCCCTGCACGACCACACAAAGCCCTGCAAGACCAACACCCAGCCCTGCACGACCACACCCAGCCCTGCACGACCTCACCCAGCCCTGCACGACCACACCCAGCCCTGCACGACCACACCCAGCCCTACACGACCACACCCAGCCCTACACGACCACCACCCAGCCCTGCACGACCACACCCAGCCCTGCACGACCACACCCAACCCTACACGACCACACCCAGCCCTGCACGACCACACCCAGCCCTGCACGACCACACCCAGCCCTACACGACCACTCCCATCGTTCTTACATGACCCCCTACACCAATACGACTACCCGCATAACTAAACGACCACCGCCTACCCCTACACAACCACACTGTTATTATTAATACTGGAAAGCGTCATGTCTCAAGTCGTGCAGCGCCTGGGTGATGGCGGTAACATCTGAGGACGAAGATTAAGCTAGCTCCCATTCCATGGATCAAGAGCCCTTCACCGGTATCAGGACCCCCACCCTCCCCACCTCCGAGGGTAACAACTGGTAGTTAGTTTCATCAGGAATAATGATGGTGGTGGAGCCTCAGGAGTCAGATCAACCAGACTGTGATGTGTCGGCTCCTTGTTAACCAGTGGCACTCCTAGCCACACTCCATCTGTGCCTCTCTTTACTTTACTTATCATGATTATAATAATAATAATAATAATAGTAATAATAATAATAATAATAATAATAATAATAATAATAATAATATATTATTATTATTATTATTATATACATTTTATTATTATTATTATTATTATTATTATTATTATTATTATTATTATTATTATTATTATTATTATTTTTATTATATTATATTATTATTATTATTATTATTATTATTATTATTATTATTATTATTATTATTATTTATTATTATTATTATTATTATTATTATTATTATTATTGTTATTATTATTATTATTATTATTATTATTATTGTTATTGTTATTACTATTATTATTATTATTATTATTATTATTATTATTATTATTATTATTATTATTATAATTGGTGCTGTTATCGGTTTTTGATGCTACTATTATCGTAATTTGATTTTCCTTACTATTATCATATTGTGACTTTTTTAAGTGATTGTTCCTTGTCAGTTTAGGGAGCGCAGTTCGAGCCCCTCCTGCACCCTTCTCTTTATTCGTCGACAGTTGTTCATTGCAACTCAATTTTTGTTAATAGACGATGTGAGCTTGAGGAGGTAAGAAGAGATCTACTGGTAAAGCTCCTGGGCCGAGGGAAGGCGTTCAGCTGGGATACAGTTGTTGCCTGTGACGGAATATAATGTTGAAAAAGTGCATAACAACATGCTCAGGGTGCGACATCCCACAATGTATTAATATTGGTAGAATTACCGACAATATGTTAAGTAAAGGACACAAATGCAACTAATGTGACATTTTATTGTGCCAACGGCTTGAAAAAGCTCCTGGAGAGCGAAACGTTGCCACAATAAAATGTCACATTAGTTGCATTTGTGTCCTTTTACTTGACATCCCACAAGGAGACTGCCAGTCTCCAAGCTATGAACGCACCTCACTCTGGGGACTTCCTCCAAACAGTTTCCATTTCGGCAACGGGAACACGATTCGACCCATAGACCCTCCATAATGCAGTGGCTCTCCGCCTTACTGCCCTAATTCACACGGAATATACGTATATTTGCGTTTATGCGCAAGCCGACCATTATGGTCTAAACTGCTCCCAAACCAAGGGCTGGCATGCAAAACACAATGAAGTCAACGACATCATAAAAAGGAGCCTCTCTACAGATGGATGCCCGGCTGAGAGAGAGCCCCGATCCCTAGCATTCAGCAATGCTCACAATCCCACAAACTGCCCCGGTGGGATCACCATCTATCCTTAGAAGAAAGGCAAGCTTTTAGCATGGGACTATACCTACGTGTCGACGCTTGCTGACACCTACATCCGTCACAGTGTTGGGCAGCAGGGAGGAGCTGCTCATCACAAGGAGGAGTATAAGATCAACAAGAACAGAGACATAAGCCGACAGTATCAATTTGTCTCAGTGGGATCAGAGACCTTAGGATCATGGGGAAAGAACGCCACACGTTTCCTCAAAGAACTGGTTCCCAGACTCATTGACACCACCAGGCCCACTTTCATGTTCCAGTGTGGCCATCCAGATATATATATATATATATATATATATATATATATATATATATATATATATATATATATATATATATATAGGATGGGGTCCACCTCTGGTGCAAATTGTGGGACCCATAGCCTCGGAGAAGTGGATAAAAAGGCATCAAGGAAGAATATTTGGATTTCTTCCTGAAGCCGTTTGAATATTCCACTTCTCCTACCACCCCTCCTATATACACACATACATACATATAAATGCTTTATTAATAGACAGAATACATTTATAAAACACACAAACATGAACATGAATACAATGGTACAATATGTCAAAGATTATGAATCTCCTCCAGCTCCTCCGAAGCCGGACGCGAGCCGAGTATGCAGCATGCGTTTCCCTCTGGATGGCCACGCTGAGACGCTGGAACATGAACGTGGCTGCCCTTGGGTCCCTGGTGGTGTCGATGAGTCTGGAACCCAGCTCTTTAAGGAAACGTGTTGCATTTTTTCCCCACGCTCCCAAGGTCTCCGATCCCACTGGGACAAATTTATACTGTTGGCTTATGTCCCTGTACTTGCCGATCTTGTACTCCTCTCTGTGGTCAGCAGCTCCTCCCTGTCGCCCAACACTGTGATGGATGTAGGTGTCAGCCAGTGTCGACACGCAGGTATAATCCCATGCTAAGAGCTTGCCATTCTTCCAAGGATAGATGGTGATCCCGTCGGGGCGGTTTGCTGGGTTGTGGGCGTTGTTGGCTGCTAGTGATCGAGGCTCTCTCTCGGCTGGGCATCCAGCTGTAGCGAGGGTTCTCTTTATGATGTCGTTGACCTCATTGTGTCTTGCATGCCAACCCTTGGTTTTAGAACAGTTAAGACCATGTAGACCATATTGGTCGGCTTGCGCATCGCCGCAAATACACGTATATTCCGTGTGAATGGGGGCAGCAAGGCGCAGAGCCACTGCAATACGAAGGGTCTTAGGGTCCAGGCGTGTTCCCATGGCCGAAATGGGAACTGTTTGGAGGAAGTCCCCAGAGTGAGGTGCACTCACGGCTAGGAGACGGGCAGTCCCCCTGTCTGATGTTACGGCCCTGAGCATATTGGCAAGTATCTTTTCAACAATGGGGCTGTCCCAGCTTGACTGTTTGTAGGCCTGTTCTTCACTAGGTTTTGGTGTTGGAGCAGCAAGAGTCTCCCATTCAGTGATGGCACTGGTGTAGCTAGGGTCCTGTATTCCTGCTGAATCACTGAGGTTGTATGGAAGAATTTGTTTTATTAGCTCATTTGATGCTATGGAAGAGGATAAGAAGGCTGGTAGGGCAATCTGGGAGGATTTGCGTACTCCCAGCCCCCAAGTCTGACTGGAAGTGAAGCTTGCAACCACTGTCCATCTTCGAGGGAAAGATTCAATACACTCTCTAGCATGGTCTTGAGGAGAGAGTCGTATTCCTCGAGTTTCGGGCTGTTGAAGGCTGGGGAACATCTCAGGAAGTATGTAAGTTTTGGGATTGACAGGCACCTGGTGAGTAGGTAGAAGGCATCATGTGTATCAATGTCTTTCATCCTACCTTCCATCGTCCTGAGGTCGGAGATTTTTTTCCAGGACCAGATCGATGGCATTGGGCCCAAGGGAGCACCAAGGAGAGTGCTGTTGGCTGGATCGATGGCTCGTGCCCCTGGTAAAACAGCCCTAATGTCCTGGATCATCTGTGGATTGGTGGAAACTATCTCACATTTGGTGGGGTTTAAAGATAGGCCCAGGCTACCTACATATATATATATATATACATATATATATATATATATATATATATATATATATATATATATATATATATATATATATATATATATATATATATATACAAGACAACCACTATGAAAAATAGAGGAATTCCAAGCGCTTTCGTGACTACTCACATTATCAAGGAACTATAAAAGGAAACATGACAAGAGGACTTATATAAGGGGCAAGACTACACCTCACAGTCACATCACACTAACAAAGACTACACCTCACAGTAGCGTAACATCTCACGACTCTGTGAAGAGGAAAACAAGAAAGGACCTGAAACTCTTCCCAAGAATTAAGATTAGTCCAATTTATCATTAAATTCTTCCCAAATTTTATTAATTATAAAGAATCAATTTATATAAACCAAAAGAAATATTCATATTATTTTCAAAACTGCTTTTAATGAAACATGATTCTATTATATTCCTTATATAAGTCCTCTTGTCATGTTTCCTTTTATAGTTCCTTGATAATGTGAGAGGAATATAATAGAATCATGTTTCATTAAAAGCAGTTTTGAAAATAATATGAATATTTCTTTGGTTTATATAAATTGATTCTTTATAATTAATAAAATTTGGGAAGAATTTAATGATAAATTGGACTAATCTTAATTCTTGGGAAGATTTCAGGTCCTTTCTTGTTTTCCTCTTCACAGAGTCGTGAGATGTTACGCTACTGTGAGGTGTAGTCTTTGTTAGTGTGATGTGACTGTGAGTGTAGTCTTGCCCTTATATAAGTCCTCTTGTCATGTTTCCTTTATAGTTCCTTGATAATGTGAGTAGTCAAGCGCTTGGAATTCTCTATTTTTTCATAGTGGTTGTCTTGCATATTCTGATATCACCTGATTACTGTGATCTTTTTGCTTTTAATGAAACATGATTCTATTATATTCCTCTCAACCATGAGAGGAATATAATAGAATCATGTTTCATTAAAAGCAGTTTTGAAAATAATATGAATATTTCTTTTGGTTTATATAAATTGGATTCTTTTATAATTAATAAAATTTGGGAAGAATTTAATGATAAATTGGACTAATCTTAATTCTTGGGAAGAGTTTCAGGTCCTTTCTTGTTTTTCCTCTTCACAGAGTCGTGAGATGTTACGCTACTGTGAGGTGTAGTCTTTGTTAGTGTGATGTGACTGTGAGGTGTAGTCTTGCCCCTTATATAAGTCCTCTTGTCATGTTTCCTTTTATAGTTCCTTGATAATGTGAGTAGTCACGAAAGCGCTTGGAATTCCTCTATTTTTCATAGTGGTTGTCTTGCATATTCTGATATCACCTGATTACTGTGATCTTTTGCTATATATATATATATATATATATATATATATATATATATATATATATATATATATATATATATATATATATATATATATATATATATATATATATATATATATATATATATATATATATATATACTTACAATTAAATGTTCTGTAGGAGTTAGTTTAATATGTAGTTCTTGCCTCACAAATCAACTGATTTCAACGCACGGCATTAGCAAATAGAGTTATTTAAGCAATATAAAAATTGAGGACTTGGTGAAAATGGTTGAATATGATGGTGAGAACATGTATATGGTCTCTCTCTCTCTCTCTCTCTCTCTCTCTCTCTCTCTCTCTCTCTCTCTCTCTCTTCTCTCTCTCTCTCTCTCTCTTTCGATAATGGAAGCATCAGCCAAGGCGCCTTTTTTTTGGAGTGTGATGGGTGAGGGAGGATAGAGAGGGAGTCAGAGAGGTAGGCAGGGTGGGAAAGAGGGAGGGCCGAGGGCATGGACTGGTGGCAGGGAGGGCAGGCAGAGAGGGCAGGCAGGGAAGGCAGGCAGGAAGGAAGACAGAGAGAGCAGGCAGAGAGGGCAGACAGAAGGTAGGCAGGGCAGGCAGAGAACTCAAGTTAAAGGACTCTTACAGGAACCAGGAGAGACAGGAGGAGCTTAAAGCGATTAGTGAAATTGAAAGAAATTCGAAATATTTCTTTTCATATGCCAAAAACAAGTAAATACCACATCTAGTATCAGGCCCTTGTTCAGACAAGATGGGACTTACACAGATGACAACAAGGAAATGAGTGAGATACTGAAATCCCAATACGACTCTGTGTTTAGTGAGCCACTAATCAGTCTGAAGATCGACAATCCAAATGATTTATTCATGAATGAGCCTCAAAACTCCATCAATGTATGCCAGATTTCCGACATTACCCTAACTCCGATAGACTTTGAAAAAGCCATTGACAACATGCCCATGAACTCAGCCCCGGGTCCAGACTCGTAGAATTCTGTGTTCATTAAGAACTGCAAGAAACCCCTTTCTCGTGCCCTAAATATACCATGGAGAAGGAGCTTAGACATGGATGAAATTCCAGTCACTTAAAACAACGGATGTAGCTCCACTCCATAAGGGTGGCAGCAAAGCATTAGCTAAGAACTATAGACCAATAGCTCTAACGTCTCACATCATAAAAATCTTTGAAAGAGTTCTAAAAGAAGCAGGATTGCAAACCACTCTGATTCCCAAAAACTGCACAATCCAGGGCAACATGGGTTCAGAGCAGGTCGCTCCTGCCTCTCGCAACTACTGGACCACTATGATATGGTCTTGGATGCACTGGAAGAAAAACAGAATGCAGATGTAATATAAACAGACTTTGCAAAATCCTTTGACAAGTGTGATCATGGTGTAATAGCACACAAAATACGTGCTAAAGGAATAACTGGCAAAGTGGGCAGATGGATCTTCAACTTCCTAACCAATCGAACACAAAGAGTAGTGGTAAACAGAGTTAAATCGGATGCTGCCATAGTGAAAAGCTCTGTTCCACAAGGCACAGTACTCGCCCCCATCCTGTTCCTCATCCTGATATCAGACATAGACAGAGATGTAATCCACAGCACCGTGTCATTCTTTGCAGACGATACTAGGATCTGCATGAGACTGTCATCTATTGAGGACACAGTTAACCTCCAAGAAGATATAAACCAAGTTTTCCAATGGGCAACGGAAAACAATATGATGTTCAATGAAGCCAAATTCCAACTACTCCGTTATGGAAAGCTGGAGGAAATAATAACTAGAACTGAGTATACTACAAACTCTAATTACACAATAGAGCGGAAAAATAATGTGAGGGACCTGGGAGTGGTAATGTCTAAGGATCTCACTTTCAAGGATCACAACAGTGCCACTGTCACAACTGCAAAGAAAATGATAGGATGGATAATGAGAACATTCAAAACAAGAGATGCCAAGCCAAAGCCAATGATGATCCTTTTCAAATAACTTGTTCTCTCTAGGCTGGAATACTTCTGTTTATTAACATCTCCGTTCAAAGCAGGTGAAATTACAGATTTAGAGAATCTACAGAGAACCTTTACTGCACGTATAAGTTCCATCAAACACCTCAACTACTGGGAACGCTTGGAAGCACTTGACTTGTACTCGCTGGAGCGCAGACGAGAGAGATATATCATAATCTACACCTGGAAGATTCTGGAGAGACTGGTCCCTAATATGCACACAGAAATTACGCCATATGAAAGCAAAAGACTTGGCAGACGATGCAACATACCCCCAGTGAAAAGTAGGGGCGCCACTGGTACACTAAGAGAAAACACCATAAGTGTCCGGGGCCCAAGACTGTTCAACAGCCTCCCACCAGGCATAAGGGGAATTACCAATAGCTCCCTGGCTGCCTTGAAGAGGGAGCTGGACAGATACTTAAAGTCGGTGCCGGATCAGCCGGGCTGTGGTTCGTACGTTGGACTACGTGCGGCCAACAGTAACAGCCTGGTTGATCAGGCCCTGATCCACCGTGAGGCCTGGTCATGGACCGGGCCGCGGGGCGTTGATCCCCGGAATACCCTCCAGGTAGACTCCAGGTAGGTAGGGCAGGGAGAGAGGACGGGTAGGGATGGCAGGGAGAGAGGACGGGTAGTGAGGCCAGAAAGAGAGGACGGGTAGGGAGGGCAGGGAGAGAGGACGGGCAGGAAGGGCAGGGAGAGAGGACGGGTAGGGAGGGCAGTGAGAGAGGACGGGCATGGAGAGAGGACGGGCATAGAGAGAGGACGGGTAGGGAAGGCAGAGAGAGAACGGGCAGGAAGGGCAGGGAGAGAGGACGGGTAGGGAGGGCAGGGAGAGAGGGCGTGCACGGAAAGAGGACGGGTAGGGAGAGAGGACGGGTAGGGAGAGCAGAGAGAGAGGAAGGGCAGGGAGAGAGGAAGGGCAGGGAGAGAGGACGGGCAGGGAGAGAGGATGGGCAGGGAGAGAGGACAGGCAGGGAGAGAAGACAGGCAGGGAGAGAGGACAGGCAGGGAGAGAGGACAGGCAGAGAAGAGGACAGGCAGGGAGGAAAGGAGAGAGGACAGGCAGGGAGCGCAGGGAGAGACGGCAGGCAGGGAAGGCAGGAAGGAACGAACAGAGAGGACAGACAGAAGGTAGGCAGGGCAGGCAGAGAGGTCAGGTAGGGAGAAAGGACGGGTAGTGAGGGCAGGGAGAGGGGACGGGTAGGGAGGGCAGGAGATAGGACGAGCAGGAGGACAGGGATAGAGGACAAGCAGGGAGGAGGACAGGCAGGGAGAGAGGACGGGCAGGGAGACAGGACGGGTAGGGGAGCCAAAGGGAGAGGGACGGCAGGGAGAGAGGACAGGCAGGAGAGAGCGGACAGGCAGGGAGGGCAGGGAGGAAGGGAGAAAGGACGGGCAGGGGAAGAGAGGACAGGCAGGAGAGAGGACGGGCAGGAGAGAGGACGGGCAGGGAGAGAGGACGGGCAGGGAAGGACGGGCAGGGAGAGAGACAGGTAAGGAGGGCAGGAGATAGGACAGGCAGGGAGAGCAGGGAAAGAGGGCGGGCAGGGCGGGCAGAAGAGAGGTGGAGCAGGTAGAGAGGGCGGCAGGAGGACAGTGAGAGAAGCGGGCAGGGAGGGCAGTGAGAGAGGGCGGGCAGGAGGGCAGGGAGAGGGCGGGTAGGGAGGGCAGTGAGAGAGGACGGGCATGGAGAGAGGACGGGGCATAGAGGAGGACGGGTAGGGAAGGCAGAGAGAGAGAACGGGGCAGGAAGGGCAGGAGAGAGACAGGTAGGGAGGGCAGGGAGAGAGGGCGTGCACGGAAAAGGACGGGTAGGGAAGGTAGGGAGAGAGGACGGGTAGGGAGAGCAGAGAGAGAGGAAGGGCAGGGAGAGAGGAAGGGCAGGGAGAGAGGACGGGCAGGGAGAGAGGATGGGCAGGGAGAGAGGACAGGCAGGGAGAGAAGACAGGCAGAGAGAGAGGACAGGCAGGGAGAGAGGACAGGCAGAGAGAGAGGACAGGCAGGGAGGAAAGGGAGAGAGGACAGGCAGGGAGCGCAGGGAGAGACGGCAGGCAGGGAAGGCAGGAAGGAACGCAGACAGAGAGGACAGACAGAAGGTAGGCAGGGCAGGCAGAGAGGTCAGGTAGGGAGAAAGGACGGGTAGTGAGGGCAGGGAGAGAGGACGGGTAGGGAGGGCAGGGAGATAGGACGAGCAGGGAGGACAGGGATAGAGGACAAGCAGGGAGAGAGGACAGGCAGGGAGAGAGGACGGGCAGGGAGACAGGACGGGTAGGGAGGCCAGGGAGAGAGGACGGGCAGGGAGAGGACAGGCAGGGAGGGCAGGGAGAGCGGACAGGCAGGGAGGCAGGAGGGAAGGAGAAAGGACGGGCAGGGAGAGAGGACGGGCAGGGAGAGAGGACGGCAGGAGGAGAGGACGGGCAGGGAGAGAGGACGGTAGGGAGGGCGGGGAGATAGGACAGGCAGGAGAGCAGGGAAAGAGGGCGGGCAGGGCGGGCAGAGAGAGAGGGTGGGCAGGTAGAGAGGGCGGGCAGGGAGGACAGTGAGAGAAGGCGGGCAGGGAGGGCAGTGAGAAGGGCGGGCAGGGAGGGCAGGGAGAGAGGGCGGGCGGGAGGGAGAGAGGCGGGCAGGGAGGGAGGGAGAGAGCGGGCAGGGAGGGCAGGAGAGAAGGCGATCAGGGCGGACAGGAGAGATGGCGGGCAGGGAGGGCGGGCAGGAGGGCAGGGAGAAGGGCGGGCAGGAGGGCAGGGAGAGAGGGCGGTCAGGGCGGGCAGGGAGGGCAGGGAGAGAGAGCGGGCAGGGAGAGAGGGGCAGGAGAGAGAGCGGGGCAGGGAGAGAGAGCGGGCAGGGAGGGCAGGATAAGAGGGCGGGTAGGGAGAGAGGGCGGGCAGGGAGAGAGGGGTGGGCAGGAGAAAGGGAGGGCAGGGAGAAAAGGCGAGCAGCGAGAGAAGGCGGGCAGGGAGAGACTGCGGGCAGGGAGGGCAGAGAGAGAGGGCGGGCAGGGAGAGAGGGCGGTCAGGGAGAGAAGGCGAACAGCGAGAGAGGGCGGGCAGGGAGAGAGGGCGGGGGAGAGAGAGAGGGCGGGCAGGGAGGTCAGGGAGAGAGGGCGGGCAGGGAGGGCAGGGAGAGAGGGAGGGCAGGGAGAGAGGGAGGGCAGGGAGAGAGGGAGGGCAGGGAGGGTAACATTGCTCGTCACTTCAAAGTTGCTTAAAAATAGTTGTATTTTGTGTCCCCTTAAGTACTTAAGCTGACCCCGTGTGTCACTGTGTGACCCCGTGTGTCACTGTGACCCCGTGTGTCACTGTGTGACCCCCGTGTGTCACTGTGTGACCCCGTGTGTCACTGTGAAACCGTGACACTGTGTGACCCCGTGTATCACTGTGACCCCGTGTGTCACTGGTTCATATCTCAACCGTTCCGTGATTTCCAGTGCAATATCTCAACCGTTACGTGATTTCATTAATTTGTGTGACCCCGTGTGTCACTGTGACCCCGTGTATCACTGTGTGACCCCGTGTGTCACTGTGACCCCGTGTGTCACTGTGTAACCCCGTGTGTCACTGTGTAACCCCGTGTATCACTGTGTGACCCCGTGTGTCACTGTGTGACCCCGTGTATCACTGTGTGACCCCGTGTGTCACTGTGTGACCCCGTGTATCACTGTGTGACCCCGTGTATCACTGTGTGACTCCGTGTGTCACTGTGTGAACTTGTGTGCCACTGTGTGACCCCGTGTGTCACTGTGACCCCGTGTATCACTGTGTGACCCCGTGTGTCACTGTGACCCCGTGTATCACTGTGTGACCCCGTGTATCACTGTGTGACCCCGTGTGTCACTGTGTGACCCCGTGTATCACTGTGTGACCCCGTGTGTCACTGTGTGACCTCCTGTGTCACTGTGTGACCCTGTGTGTCACTGTGTGACCCCGTGGGACACTATGTGACTCCGTGTGTCACTATGTGACCCCGTGTGTCACTGTATGACCCAGTGTGTCATTGTGTGACCCTGTGTCTTTGTGTGACCCTCGTGTGTCATTGTGTGACCCAGTGTGTCATTGTGTGACCCCGTGTGTCACTGTGTGACCCTGTGTATCACTGTGTGACCCCGTGTGTCACTGTGACCCTGTGTGTCACTGTGTGGCCCCGTGTGTCACTGTGTTAACTCATATCCCCGTGTGTTAATATATATTTTAATGTTTGCTCGCTAGGTTTAAAGACTATCGACTACTCAATGGTCATCATGCGACCTTGAGACTTCCTTTCAACACCATGGTGTAGGCGATAGGATTTAAACCATATAATTGTACGGTTCGTATTTCTAACGGCTGCACCATGGCTGTTCACGTGATCACCAACCTCTGCCCATGTGATCTGGCATTAGCCAATCATAGGCCTGCCTTTTGAACGCCCCAGTGCCGTGCGGGCGCATCAGGGCAGTTCCACTCGGATAGGCATAGCAGGCGGACATAGGCATGGGCTCTCAGCTCCCATATATCTAACGCCTCATTAAACGCTACCAACAATCAAGCTCATCTTTAATTATATTACCAAATCTATGCAAAGAACCCCCACAACACAAATGGTGGCAGCTTGTGGGCGTAGATTTTGTGTAATTTGAGCAGATTTGACGAGAGGAAGAACCGGTGTTTGAGTGCCTCCAGCGTCTCCCAGACCAGCGTCACACCAACCATTACCTAACTTTCCCTCATCCGGTGACGTCATCCAAGACTCTTCTGAAGCAGTGTCTCCAGATTTTTGGCTTCTAATTGCAAGTAAATCTCTGAAGAGTTGATATGGGTTTTGCAAGTAAGCCAGTTTTTGCTGGCGTGCGGCCAGCAGTAACAGCCTGGTTGATCAGGCTCTGGTCCAACATGAGGCCTGGTCACAGACTGGGCCGCAGGGGCGTTGACCCCTGGAATTCTCTCCTGACTCCAGACTCTAAGCCAGCCTACAGTCCTCCAGTGTCTCCTGCCATCCATCCAATTCTTCACTGCTGTGTGCAAGTAACAGCATTCAGGTCCACCAGTCCAGAGAGCTAAGCCAGCCTCTTCCGGAAAGCCAGACAAACAAGTAAGCCAGTCGTTTCTTCAGCAAAGCCAGTTCCTTGAAGTATTGTCTCCAATCGCTCTGTGCTACAAGTTGGACGCTTGTCAGAGTGATATTCTCCATTCCTGTGGCTTATTGTACAAAAAGCCACCTGGGTTAGAGGGTTCCAAGGCCGTGAGAATTAGTGTACTGGCCAAACGCCGTGACGTCATCTCAGCGTCTCAGCGCGGGTGTCCCAGGGAGTCGAGCAGCGTGACGTCATCCCATGCTCGCCGCTCACTCTGGAGTGTAAACAAACCACCTGCTCACACTTCTACCAGCCAATATTTTGTGGTATTTTCTACCCTACCTTGGGTACCAGCAGCATTGTTTCGGCTCACATAGCAAGTCGAGAGTGTCTTCCTTCATCCCAGAGCGCCAACGTAAAAGCTTGCTGTGTGAGTTTCTCGTGTAAGCGCATTTCTCCAAGATCGTCAGCAGTCACCACCAGCCAGCGTCCAGGAAAATATTCTCCCTCTACCTACATTCGCCGTTCATTCATCATGAGAGACACTATTCTGTTATAGACATTCGTGTGTGTGAGACATTTAAGCAGTGAATTTTCTTAGTGACATTTAAAGACATGTGTTTTCAGTGTTCTTGCAAATTCATTTACATTATCTCTTACAGCTTTTTCATGTGTTCCGTGTCTCATTTTATATCTATGTGCTTTTGTGTGAATTCGTACACATGCAGTAAGTACTTTGTGTGCCAATTTTATTGTTTTTTGTGTGCAGTATAACAATACTTTTTTTTCCAGTTCTCAGTGCAGTATTTAGTTGTGCTTATTATTTCTGTTCTGTGTTATATATTATTTCAATGTTTATGCCCCAGTGTCCCTAGTTGCATATTTCATTTTCCTGTGTGCCATTCAGTGTGTTCCATTAATTTTGTGCCAGTATCTCACCTGTTTTAATTCTATAGACAGTATACATTTTTGTGTCAACCAGTGCCTCATTTTTTTTTAATTTTGCAGAACCTGTTCATAGAACATATTTTGTCTGAAGCAAGAACTATCTCTTTATACATATTTTTACATGCAAGATCTTATTGCATAAACTATCACATTCACTGACTGAATCTTGTTGTGTTGTATATTCTTCTGCAAAACTGTAAGGTTTTATTTTTATTTCAGTTTTGTATTATTGTCTTTGTGTTAATCTTATCAATAATTCCTTGAACAAATTCACTCTTAACCTTCATATTTAAAGTAAAGTAATATTCATTATACTCATTTTCATTAGTTTTCTTTAATTGAACTAAGAGTTAAAGTGTTCATTCTCCTTGTGCCCAGTGCAATATTGCTTTTTAATTGATACAGTAAATTGTCTATACAATACCATACATTGATTACACTTTAAAATTATTCTCCAGTAGTGATTACTTGCTCTTGTTATTTTTGCACTCAGTATTGTGTACTTTATTCCATTTTACTCAGTGTTATCCTGACAAGTGCAAATAATTCAATGCAAGTTGTCAGTATTATTGTTAATTCTTTCTGTCAGCAATGCATATTGAATTCTAGTGTCATTTTCTCTTAAGAAAATTTGTTTCCCAGAAATTTTCCAGTTGCATACAATTTATTGATTGTATTTCCACTTTGCATTGATTTATTGATTCTCATCTAGTAATTTTGTTTGAATTCCAGTAGAGAGAGATCACTTTGCAGTTAATCCATACAGTAGCCATATTGCCTTTCATTGTACTTTTTATAGAAATTACTTTCATTTTCTAAAGTAAAATTCAGTGAGTGAGTTCTCACTTCTTATGCAGTGTACATTAGATGTGTTAATCCTTTTTGCACCTAATTCAATGATATTTTTTTTTAATTTCCAATTTTAACTATTGTGTACTGTGAATATTTTACCATTCTCATTTTTACCTGAATTAGTTTTTGTGTCATTTTCATTGCAAGTATGTCTCACTTACCTCACAGTAGTGTAGCTAATGATGGCATTCAGCCCCTTAGTGTTCAAACAGTTCCTTCTGAAATTCCTGATAGTTCCTTACCGACTGAAAGACGGTATCTAGCTCTTGAGCAATGTGTTTGTTCTCACAGCTTGTATCAGAGAGTTATAACAGTGCTGCGGAATGTGAAGTTCAAATTCAGTCCTGATAGCTTTGTGCATTATGTATTAACGTAGCCGAGCGGTCAAGACACTAGTAAAACTGTCACTCCTGTCTGGAATCCAGTCATAATTGCACACAGGATAGTGTACTATCCCTGTGATGGCTCTTGTTCAAGTGGTAGTTCCTCTCCAGGGGATGCCTTGTTGAGTAAAGACTACTTGAAATGAGTTATGCCATCTCTTGTTGTCACATGCCGCCTGCAGAAAGACGTTTCTGTGGCTAGTGCTTACTAGAGTGTCTGTTGTTGTTGTGTTCCAGATAGTGATATTATCCTAGTTGACAGTAAATCCCTGTAAAGTAAATCGTTGTTTGTCGAGCAATTATTGTATGTTGTAAGAGATAGTAGATCCGTTTCTCCATTGCTAGTATTTAATGTTATAGTGTTATCTATTTCACCCGGGGAGAGTCCTTCCACTCCACCGAGCTTGTTCATTCCTTCAGTAGGAAAGTGATCCCAGTCATTAGTTCATACAGAAAACTCAGTTTAAGAAATTAGTTGTAAGTGCTAGCCGAGTCCTCACTAAGGCTGAACGCAATTATACAGTTACGCAAATCCAATGTAGTTGCTGATGCTTTATCGTGTCATGTCAGTGTAGTAACTGTTGATCCTCCATTTAGTGCTGAGGATGTAAAGTCTGCTCAAAGAACAGATCCCATGTGGTCTGGTGTGATTTGATTCCTGCTCCAGGAAGACCTTATTCTCTCTGTGAAGCCACCAGCACCCATCAGTGACTTTGTCATGAACCAAGAATTACTGTATCGCACTACTGAGCTGGGTAATCCTAGTAGAAGAGTATACCAGTTAGTAATTCCACAGTCACTAGTGAAAGTAGCCTTGCAGCTAGTTCACGATGTACCAGATGTTGCACATCCTGGTATGGATCGTTCTGTGAAACAAGCCAGATTGAAATACTTTTGGCCTCGTATGTCCACTGATATTACTGAGTATGTTAAGAAATGTAGTGTCTGTATGAAACATAAAGGTAATGTCACTGGTCCTAATCCAATCCAAATCTTTCCTACTCCTAGTGAGCCGTGGGAAAGAGTTGCACTAGATCTGTTGACTAATTTCCAATGTTCCCTCAGTGGAAACAAACATCTGTGTGTGATGGTCGATCATTTCACCAGATATTGTGAGCTAGTTCCTATCCCAGATAAGACTGCCGAAACAGTAGCAAAAGCATTCAAGGAACGTATAATCTGCAGACATACCACTCCTAAGTCCCTCATAACAGATAATGGAGGTGAATTTTGTAATGAGATCCTAGAAAACTTGTGTACACTATACAAGATTACAAAATCAACCATTGTTCCGCACCATCCTGCCAGTAATGGGTTAGCAGAAAGAACGAATAAGAAAGTCCTTGACGTTTTGAGAGCTACCATCAATCCCAATAGTGTAACCTGGGATGAAGTCATTCCTGATGTTCAATGTGCCATAAATTCTGCTTTTAACGCTTCTATAGGTGATACCCCTCATTATGCACTGTACGGTGTCGATAAGCGTTTGCCTTATGAGCTGTTATATTCTAATCCAAAACCGACTTACATTCCAGATGATTTCGTAGCAGTTCGTACCAGTCAAGCTCAGAGTGTTTTCAGACGAATTCGTGAAACACTTCATAAGTCAACAGCAGAATTTACTAGAGTAACTAATACTGGTTCCAGAGTCATGTTATTCAACTTTAACAAAACTTCAGCAATGTCAAAACTCGATCAAAAGTTTGTTGGTCCTTATAGAGTAGTCAAACATATTAATGGCAACAAGTATAAAGTTAGAGAAATTAGTACGGGTCAGTTTAAAGAATCGCATTTAGATCATATGAAGTTAGTATGCGATGATGATGACGAAGTCCCTGACAACCAGACAAGTGAGACAGAATCTGATAATTCTCCTGTTGCTGTTCCCTCTACCTCTAATGATCAGTCAGATCAACCTGAATGTCGTTATTCCCTACGTACACGACAAGTGTTGAGAAATCCTCAAGTATCATTTGTGGATACCAGTGTAGATCCTCCTCAATCAGAAGTTGAGTTACCTATTGTAACAGAGTTTGATCCACCCAGAGATGATAATTATACAGCCTATATCAATCTCACCCTAGCAGAGTTGGGGTTAAATGTAAATAACCTGTATAGATAAATATGTAGTAAGCGTTTAACTGTGTGTTATAATATCTACTTAGTATTATTAAAAAAAAAATTTATGTGTTCACGTTCTCTCCGAGTTCTAAGAATTAACAGTATAGATTTAAGTGCACCAGATCTGCCTTGTCTGTTAATCACTACCTACTTGTAAATATATTTCCTCAGAATTCGTAGATCACATGAAGACAGTTCGATCGAACAAAAAAAAAATTGTATCTCTTTTATCATGATTTTGTAGAATGAGCTCATTTAATTAATTCTTATGTATCTTGATGCATCATATAGTAATGTAGATTATTCCGTCACGATAAAATCCTTGTGAAGTATAATGTTCAACTGTTGTGTACTTTGACATTGTATAGAATCAGCTGAGAGTCGTATACCTGTTGTCCTTAGTTTGTATAGTTGTAAGTCGAGACGCCATACATAGCATGCCCGAGCTGTACGGTTCGTATTTCTAACGGCTGCACCATGGCTGTTCACGTGATCACCAACCTCTGCCCATGTGATCTGGCATTAGCCAATCATAGGCCTGCCTTTTGAACGCCCCAGTGCCGTGCGGGCGCAGCAGGGCAGTTCCACTCAGATAGGCATAGCAGGCGGACATAGGCATGGGCTCTCAGCTCTCATATATCTAACGCCTCATTAAACGCTACCAACAACCAAGCTCATCTTTAATTATATTACCAAATCTATGCAAAGAACCCCCACAGCACATAATTACCAATCAAGAACATTTGTATAGACATATAATACATTGTTTGTTTTTAAAATTATATGAAGGTTTGTCTTGTGTGTGTGCGCACGCACACACACACACAGCGAAGAGGCGGGGACCAGGAGCTGTGAATCGACCCCTGCAACCGCAAATAGGTAAGTACAAATATGTAAGTACACATACACGGTGGAGACATGACCCATACATAGCTTTAAAATGAGGTACGATAAGGCTCTTGGAGCAGGGCGAGGGAGAGGACCTAGTAGCGAATAGCGAAGAGGCGGGGGACCAGGAGCTGTGAATCGACCCCTGCAACCACAAATAGGTGAGTACACACACACACACACCAGCCTCCAGGAACACTAACAAACAGTCAACTAATCACTAAGGACTGTCTTCCCTGGAGGTTCTCGGGACTTGAAAAACAAACCAGTGATACGTTTTTCACAACACTTTATTTTATCAGTCACGTCAGTTCATGAGTAAGACACAGGTGCAACAGTTAGGTATTTTTTTTTTGCCGAAACGTTTCGCCTACACAGTAGGCATCTTCAGTGGAATACGGAAGTGACTAAATATGGAGATAGATTAAGCAGTGGAAAGGTAGAGATTATGTAATTCCCTCAACCTTGAGGAAGTAGTTTTAAGGTGGCATCAAGGCACCCCGGCATCAAGACACTTTCCAGCAATAAGAGATTCCCGGCATCAAGGCACTCCAGGCATCAAGGCACCCCGGCATCAAGGTACCACGGCACTGAACCACCCCAGCATCAAGGTACCACGGCACTGAACAACCCCAGCATCAAGGCACCCCGGCATCAAGACACTTTCCAGCAATAAGAGATTCCCGGCATCAAGGCACTCCAGGCATCAAGGCACCCTGGCAGCAAAGCATCCCGGCATCAAGGCACTCCAGTATCAATGCACCCCGGCATCAAGGCACCCCGGTATCAAGGAACCCCATCATCAAGGTACACTGGCATCAAAGCACCCTGACATCAAGGCATCCTAGTATCAAAGTACCAACATCAAGGCACCCCAGCGTCAAGGCACCCAAGCATCAAGGCACCCTGACATCAAGACAGCCCCGGATTTAAGGTACCCCAGTATCAAGGCACCTCGGTCTCAAGGCACTCCAGCATCAAGGAACTAACGGCATCAAGGCACCCTGGCATCAAGGTATCCCAGTATCAAAGTACAAACATCAAGGCATCCCAGTATCAAAGTACAAACATCAAGGCACCCCAGCGTCAAGGCACCCAAGCATCAAGGCACCCCGGCATCAAGGTACTCCAGCATCAATGCACACCCGTCATCAAGGTACTCCAGCATCAAGGCACACCCGTCATCAAGGTACTCCAGCATCAAGGCACACCCGTCATCAAGGTACTCCAGCATCAAGGCACATCCATTATCAAGGTACTCCAGCATCAAGGCACACCCATTATCAAGGTACTCCAGCATCATGGTACACCCATTATCAAGGTACTCCAGCATCAAGGCACACCCGTCATCAAGGTATTCCAGCATCAAGGCACACCCGTCATCAAGGTACTCCAGCATCAAGGCACACCCGTCATCAAGGTACTCCAGCATCAAGGCACATCCATTATCAAGGTACTCCAGCATCAAGGCGCACCCGTCATCAAGGTACTCCAGCATCAAGGCACACCCATTATCAAGGTACTCTAGCATCAAGGCACACCCATTATCAAGGTACTCTAGCATCATGGTACACCCATTATCAAGGTACTCCAGCATCAAGGCACACCCGTCATCAAGGTATTCCAGCATCAAGGCACACCCGTCATCAAGGTACTCCAACATCAAGGCACACCCATTATAAAGGTACTCCAGCATCAAGGCACACCCATTCTCAAGGTACTCCAGCATCAAGGCACACCCGTCATCAAGGTACTCTAGCATCAAGGCACACCCGTCATCAAGGTACTTCAACATCAAGGCACACCCGTCCTCAAGGTACTCCAGCATCAAGGCACACCCATTCTCAAGGTACTCCAGCATCAAGGCACACCCATTCTCAAGGTACTCTAGCATCAAGGCACACCCATTATCAAGGTACTCCAGCATCAAGGCACACCCATTCTCAAGGTACTCCAGCATCAAGGCACACCCATTATCAAGGTACTCTAGCATCAAGGCACACCCATTATCAAGGTACTCTAGCATCAAGGCACACCCATTCTCAAGGTACTCTAGCATCAAGGCACACCCATTCTCAAGGTACTCCAGCATCAAGGCACACCCGTCATCAAGATATTTCAACATCAAGGCACACCCATTATCAAGGTACTCCAGCATCAAGGCACACCCATTCTCAAGGTACTCCAGCATCAAGGCACACCCATCATCAAGGTACTCTAGCATCAAGGCACACCCATTATCAAGGTACTCTAGCATCAAGGCACACCCATTATCAAGGTACTCCAGCATCAAGGCACACCCATTCTCAAGGTACTCTAGCATCAAGGCACACCCATTATCAAGGTATTCTAGCATCAAGGCACATCCGTCATCAAGGTACTTCAACATCAAGGCACACCCATTCTCAAGGTACTCTAGCATCAAGGCACGCCTATTATCAAGGTACTCTAGCATCAAGGCACACCCATTATCAAGGTACTCTAGCATCAAGGCACACCCGTCATCAAGGTACTTCAACATCAATGCACACCCATTCTCAAGGTACTCCAGCATCAAGGCACACCCATTCTCAAGGTACTCCAGCATCAAGGCACACCCATTATCAAGGTACTCTAGCATCAAGGCACACCCATTCTCAAGGTACTCTAGCATTAAGGCACACCCATTATCAAGGTACTCTAGCATCAAGGCACACCCAATCTCAAGGTACTCTAGCATCAAGGCACACCCATTATCAAGGTACTCTAGCATCAAGGCACACCCGTCATCAAGGTACTTCAACATCAAGGCACACCCATTCTCAAGGTACTCCAGCATCAAGGCACACCCATTCTCAAGGTACTCTAGCATCAAGGCACACCCATTATCAAGGTACTCTAGCATCAAGGCACACCCATTATCAAGGTACTCCAGCATCAAGGCACATCCGTCATCAAGGTACTCCAGCATCAAGGCACTCCCGTCATCAAGGTACTCCAGCATCAAGGTACTTCAGCATCAAGGTACTCCAGTATCAAGGTACTCCAGCATCAAGGCACACCCGTCATCAAGGTACTCCAGCATCAAGGTACTCCAGCATCAAGGTACTCCAGTATCAAGGTACTCCAGTATCAAGGTACTCCAGTATCAAGGTACTCCAGCATCAAGGCACTCCCGTCCTCAAGGTACTCCAGCATCAAGGTACTCCCTTTAAGGAAATGCAACAGCTAAATTGTTTTAATCACAAAATATAGTCTTCATGTTTTATAATTGACCAGTGATAACTGGTAAAGTATTAACGCACTGACCTGTGAGTTTTAGAACTCACTTCCTATAGGTTCAAACCCCACCCGTTCCCTTGTAAAAAAAAAAAGCCAGGTCTCGGGTCAGGTTGTCAGGGTAGAAAAACCCACGAAACCGATCACAAGTATGCTACAGGTAATCTTAGCGATATATATATATATATATATATATATATATATATATATATATATATATATATATATATATATATATAATATTGCGTTGAATGTTTAAATGGGGAGGTGTTTGTAGGATACAGACAATTGTATGGATTGAGAGAGTGGAGACTACTCCCAAGAGACAGGCAGGGCAAGACAGAGAGAGGGTCAACTCTCCCAGGACAAGGCAGGGAGGCACAGCTTCCCCACACCACGAGGACAAGGCAAGGAGAACCTCATCTCCCCCAAACCACGAGGACAAGGCAATGTGAACCTCATCTTCCCCAGACCACGAGGACAAGGCAAGGGAAACCTCATCTCCCCCAGACCACGAGGACAAGGCAATGAGAACCTCATCTCCCCCAGACCACGAGGACAAGGCAAGGGAAACCTCATCTCCCCCAGACCACGAGGGCAAGGCAAGGAGAACCTCATCTCCCGAAGACCACGAGGACAAGGCAATGAGAACCTCATCTTCCCCAGACCACGAGGACAAGGCAAGGGAAACCTCATCTCCCCCAGACCACGAGGACAAGGCAATGAGAACCTCATCTCCCACAGACCACGAGGACAAGGCATGGGAAACCTCATCTCTCCCAGACTACGAGGACAAGGCAAGGAGAACCTTATCTCCCCCAGACCACGAGGACAAGGGAATGAGAACCTCATCTCCCACAGACCACGAGGACAAGGCATGGGAAACCTCATCTCTCCCAGACTACGAGGACAAGGCAAGGAGAACCTTATCTCCCCCAGACCACGAGGACAAGGCAAGGAAACCTCATCTCCCCCAGGCCACGAGGACAAGGCAAAAAGAACCTCATCTCCCCCAAACCCCGAGGACAAGACAAGGAGAACCTCGTCTCCCCCAGACCACGAGGACAAGACAAGGAGAACCTCATCTCCCCCAGACCACGAGGACAAGACAAGGAGAACCTCATCTCTCCCAAACCACGAGGACAAGACAAGGAAAACCTCATCTCCCCCAAACCACGAGGACAAGACAAGGAGAACCTCATCTCCCAGACCACGAGGACAAGACAAGGAGAACCTCATCTCCCCCAGACCACGAGGAGAAGACAAGGAGAACCTCATCTCCCCCAGACCACGAGGACAAGACAAGGAGAACCTCATCTCCCAACCACGAGGACAAGCAAGACCTCATCTCCCAGACCACGAGGACAAGACAAGGAGAACCTCACTCCCCAGACCACGAGGACAAGACAGAGACCTCATCTCCCAGACCACGAGGACAAGACAAGGAGAACCTCATCTCCCCAGACCACGAGGAAAGACAAGGAGAACCTCATCTCCCCAGACCACGAGGACAAGACAAGGAGAACCTCATCTCCCAGACCACGAGGACAAGACAAGGAGACTCATCTCCCCAGACCACGAGGAGCAAGACAAGGGAGGAACCTCATCTCCCCAGACCACGAGGACAAGACAAGGAGAACCTCATCTCCCCCAGACCACGAGGACAAGACAAGGAGAACCTCATCTCCCCCAGACCACGAGGACAAGACAAGGAGAACCTCATCTCCCCCAGACCACGAGGAGAAGACAAGGAGAACCTCATCTCCCCCAGACCACGAGGACAAGACAAGGAGAACCTCATCTCCCCCAGACCACGAGGACAAGACAAGGAGAACCTCATCTCCCCCAGACCACGAGGACAAGACAAGGAGAACCTCATCTCCCCCAGACCACGAGGACAAAGCAAGGAGAACCTCATCTCCCCCAGACCACGAGGACAAAGCAAGGAGAACCTCATCTCCCCCAGACCACGAGGACAAAGCAAGGAGAACCTCATCTCCCCCAGAAAGCCAGGAAAATTTGTTGCCCGTAAGGAGATTGTGGTGATCCAGCATTGAGTGGTGGGTCAGACGCTGCCTTATTGAGAAAGATTCACGAGTGCCTGGATGTTGGGGGGCAACTCTAGCCCATGAATATCACAAAAGAACACCACAAGCATGGTGGTTGAGGTAAAGCCTTAAACCCGAGTGGGTTTTTCACTGTAACGTAGCCAAGATCTCAATCTGGATTGGGGAGAAAGGGAAGAATGTAGGTAAAATTTCTTAAACTCTGGCGCTTTTGAGGTCACTGTTCAATACAATAGTGAACATTAGCATAGTTTTGAGGGTCGAGTTGGGTGAATGTGTGATGGACGGCCTATATATATCTTATAGAATATTGGTAATTTGTATATAATTTAAAATATTACTCCACTAACCAAGGTGTACTGTAAAGTAAACTATGTTGTAGCTTCTTTTTATAAAATTAGAGCATGTCTAGCAGATAAAATAATAATAATAATAATAATAATAATAATAATAATCCTTATTTATACAAGTACATGATATAACTTATACAGACCAATGCTGACATCAGTGACATACTATATGTTATGCAGAGCATTTCCGGCAACTTAAGTTAACCTTGTCCCCCAGGATGCGACCCACACCAGTCGGTTAACACCTACGTACCTACTTGCTGGTAGGCGTAAGGAAACAAGCCCAACGTTTCCACGCGAACCGGGGATCAAACCACGGACACTCAGTGTGTGAGCTTCGGACACCTACATTAGTACCCCTTTCTTCATCCACTCTACGGATTTTAGCTCTGTGAAAACAAGTGGTGATTCAAGGTCGTTCATATACACCTTATATGACTATGTTTTGGGGAGTGAGAATAAACTGATCTTTCAGATTTGAGGACACTGATATCTACAGTACGAATTTCCTCTAGAGGTGAATTACAGCAGCATACTGGGAGTGATGGTGACCTTTGTTAATCAACCTGAGTTGTCTACGGACGGTTTGTCTTGCCCGATCTGAGGTAAGAAAACATTGTGTCTCCTCTTGGACTTCGGGGACCGTACCGCCTGCCAACCTTCATCCTGTATTTCTGTGGTTGTGATGGTCGTCTCTTGATCCATCTCTATCTCAGTGGCCCGGCTGCTTTCACTTGTCTCGCTGTCAGGTGAGTCCATGGAGTAGTCTCGCTGTCAGGTGAGTCCATGGAGTAGTCTCGCTGTCAGGTGAGTCCATGGAGTAGTCTCGCTGTCAGGTGAGTCCATGGAGTAGTCTCGCTGTCAGATGAGTCGAGGGAGTATGATGACCTCCTGGCATTCCTTGATACCCTAAAGACAACCTTCTCCTGTATTATTCTTACTGAAACCTGGTTTAAGCAGGCCACAACAGATATCTACTCAATACCAAGATACACTGCAATCCACAACTGCAGACTAAACCAAATTGGGGGTGGTATTGCAATCTATTACTCCAATGAACTATCTTGTTATAACACCACCTGCTTTAATGATGAATATGGAGAATATATTTTTTTCAAATTTTACTGTAAAAAACCTTAAGACTCCTATAACAATCGGTGCCATTTACCAGATGCCTCATACTAACATAACAAATTTTAGCGATAAATTAAAGACACTAATAACACACAACCAAATGAACAAGCACCACCTTCTCATAGCTGGAGACTTCAACAGTAACCTTGGCCTCACAGATGACCAGCCAGTAACTGACTTCATCAACAATATGAACAACACACTTCTCATACCAACTATTACTAAATCAACCAGGCTGACTGAGACAAGTGCAACCATAATTGACCATATATGGACCAATATACTAGCCCCCCTTAAATCAGGAATAATTACGGACAACACTACAGACCACTACCCCACCTTCCTCTTAACAAACATTAATAAACCACCACTGGAATACAACAAAGTTTACTTTAGACTTCATGATGAGGCCTCCATAAGTAACTTCACATCAGAGCTAGGGTTGGTTGACTGACCTACTGAATTCTCCAATTCCACTGGTATCGATGATTGCACAGACATATTTCTTAATAAATCATTTAGACTATACAACAAACATTGTCCCATAAAAATGAAACAGATTACGAACAAACGGCTAGTTTGCCCATGCCTAACTAACAGCCTACTAAGATCCATTGATAAGAAACATCAATATGAAAAGCAATATAGACAGGTCCTAATACACAAAAATACTATTAAACACTATGCATCAGTTCTCACCAAACTAATAAGAAAGGCCAAGCAATTGTACTATTCCAGCAGATTCACCGAAACAAGAAGAGATATAAAAAAGACCTGAAAACACTCTCAGATTCTGGGCACCCACAAACTAGGGATATTGTCCTGACTAAACCAAATGAAACACAACTACAGCCTATTGATACACAAGTTAAATGACTTCTTCTCAACCATAGGATCAAATCTCGCCATTAAAATCCCAGGTACCAATGCCCAAGCAAGTGATTACTTAGATGGAAATTTCCCAACCTTCTTCTATCTTGCACCTACCGAACCCACTGAAGTCACCATGATTATAAAGTCACTTAAGAATAAATCAGGGAATCTGTTTCAAGTTCCACCACTATTGTACAAGCGAGCGGCTCATGTCCTTTCGCCTGCTATTTCATTATTTTTTAACAATTCACTAGAAACTAGCACTTTCCCGGCACCCCTCAAGTCAGCAAGGGTTACACCAATTCACAAAGGTGGTGACCCCACAGATGTAAATAACTACAGGCCAATCTCGAACTTACCGTTGCTATCCAAAATTTTTGAGAAACTCCTGCACAAGAGATTATATTCGTTTATTACAGTACAAAACATACTTAACCCCTGCTAATTTGGCTTTAGAAAAAACAAAAGCACAAACGATGCAATTGTAAAAATGCTGGACCTACTTTACACAGCACTTGAAAACAAAGAATATCCGTTAGCACTCTTTATTGACCTAAGAAAAGCTGTTGATACAGTAGACCACGGCATCATACTCCAAAAACTTGACCATTATGGTATAAGAGGCCACGCTCTTATATATTTCAAATCCTATTATACTAACAGGTATCAATACGTCACCATTAAAGACACAACCTCATCTACACAACCACTTGATACTGGAGTACCACAGGGAAGTGTCCTTGGTCCCCTGCTCTTCCTCCTATACATCAATGATCTTCCCAACGAATCCCAACACCTGAAACTGATTCTCTTTGCTGATGATACGACTTATGTCATCTCCCACCCAAATCTTGCCTCACTCAACAGCATTCTTAATGAAGAGCTGCTAAAAATATCAACCTGGATGACAGCCAACAAACTTATACTTAACACTGACAAAACATTCTACATTATGTTTGGTAACAGAACAGGTGTTGCATAACTGAACATGATTGACAACACTCCTATTGCTAAACACAATGAGGGCAAATTCCTGGGCCTATACCTTGAGAGCAACCTGAATTTCAGCACCCATATCAACCACATAGCAAAAAAAGTATCCAAAACGGTTGGGATCCTCTCTAAGATACGTTACTATGTACCGCAATCAGCCCTACTCACACTATACTATTCACTCATCTATCCCTACCTCACCTATGCCATATGTGCTTGGGGATCAACAGCAACAACTCACCTAAAACCAATATTAACTCAACAAAAAGCCGCAGCAAGAATTATCATGCAATCCAATCCCAGGCAACACCCCCCACTCTTCAAAGACCTAAATTTACTCACTGTTCAGAACATCCACACTTACTACTGTGCAACCTACATGTACAGAACCATAAATTCCAATATTAACCCTGAACTAAAACGCTTTCTTGATAGTTGTGACAGGACCCATAGGCACAATACCAGACACAAAAATCTCTATGACATTTCCCGTGTCCGGCTAAATCTATACAAACGTTCAATGTACATTAAAGGGCCTAAAATCTGGAACTCCCTACCTGAAAACTCCAGAACTGCAGACTCAGCCACCATTTTCAACACTATCATCAAAAAACATCTTATCTCACTAACACACCCCACCATCACCTAAACATGAAAACCACCGATTCACGCACACACACCACACACATCCTCCTCATCTACACCAACACTGACCCAAAGGACAGTAAACATAAAATCCCGAATATAGCACTGTATCATCCTTTGCAGATGATACTAGGATCTGCATGAGAGTGTCATCCATTGAGGACACAGCAAATCTCCAAGAAGATATAAACCAAGTCTTTCAATGGGCAACAGAGAACAATATGATATTCAATAAAAAAAATTCCAACTACTCCGTTATGGAAAACTGGAGGAAATAATAACTAGGACTGAGTACGTAAGTAAGTTTATTCAGGTATACACAAATACAGTTACATAGATTATCATAAATAGCAGCATATGTGTAGAGAACCTAGGATAACCCAAAAAAGTCAGACAGAGTGACTTATTTCCATTGGGGTCCATTTAATACCTTAATATTATACACCGTAGGAGATATATTTTTATACTATAAAGAATATATACTAGGAATAAGGTAAAAAGCGTTATTTACATTTACATGTATGTTAGCTAAAAAAATAAAAAATCGTTCTCCTTCCTTTCTGCCGCTACATTCGTTAGGTACCTTTTGGTTCTCTTCTTGAACTGGCTCATGCTATGACTGGCTTTGACATGTGCAGGCAGTCTGTTCCATTCCTTTATTGCTGTACAATAAAAGGTGAATTATTGTACAAATTCTAATCACACAATAGAGCGGAAAAGTAATGTGAAGGACCTGGGTGTGGTAATGTCCGAAGACCTCACCTTCAAGGACCACAACAATGCCACTATCACATCTGCGAGGAAACTGATAGGATGGATAATGAGAACATTCAAGACAAGAGATGCCAAGCCAATGATGATCCTTTTCAAATCACTTGTTCTCTCTAGGCTAGAACACTGCTGTACTTTAACACCTCCATTCAAGGCAGGTGAAATTGCAGATCTAGAGAATGTACAGAGAACCTTTACTGCACGTATAAGTTCCATCAAACACCTTAACTACTGGGAACGCCTGGAAGCACTAGACTTATATTCACTGGAGCGCAGGCGAGAGAGATATATCATAATCTACAACTGGAAGATTCTGGAGGGACTGGTCCCTAATTTGCACACAGAAATCACTCCATACGAAAGCAATAGACTTGGCAGACGGTGCAACGTACCCCCAGTGAAAAGCAGAGGCGCCACTGGTACACTAAGAGAAAACACAATAAGTGTCCGGGGCCCAAGACTGTTCAACAGCCTCCCACCAGCCATAAGGGGCATTACCAGTAGGCCTTTGGTTGTCTTCAAGAGGGAGCTGGATAGATACCTAAAGTCAGTGCAAGATCAGCCGGGCTGTGGTTCGTACGTTGGACTACGTGCAGCCAGCAGTAACAACCGGGAGGCCTGGTCATATAACGGCCCGCGGGGACGTCGATCCCCGGAATGCCCTCCAGGTAGACTCCAGGACATACTCCAATATAGGAGCTTAAATAAAAACTATGTAACATGCCAAGACAAAACCATTCTTATTACTAATTTTACAATCTAAATATTCTGAACTACCTCACTATTGTAAATCTGTTTAATCATTTGAAATTTGTATTCATATGTAATTTGTAATATAGATTAAAAACTAGTATTAAGTCTGCCCGAAATGCCTAGCATGCCCAGGCATGCTAACGGCCATCTTTGTAATTATTGTCTTCTAAATGTAAAATACACATTGTAATTTTTACAGATAAATAAATAATCTTAATCTTAAAGTCTCGCTCCCAGGCGAGTCGAGAGAGTAGTCTCGCTGTCAGGCGAGTCGAGGGAGTAGTCTCGCTGTCAGGTGAGTCTAGGGAGTAGTCTCGCTGTCAGGTGAGTCCAGGGAGTAATCTCGCTGTCTGATGAGTCCAGGGAGTAGTCTCGCTGTCAGGGGAGTCCAGGGAGTAGTCTCGCTGTCAGGTGAGCCCAGGGAGTAGTCTCACTGTGAGATGAGTCCAGGGAGTAGTCTCACTGTCTGATGAGTCCAGGGAGTAGTCTCGCTGTCTGATGAGTCCAGGGAGTAGTCTCTTTGTCAGATGAGTCTAGCAAGTGGTCTCGCAGCTTCGCCAACACTGTGCCCTATATTTCCTCATCAGAGTCCTCGGATGTGTCCTTATAATATCTTCGTGTCCTCTTTCTTTCTAAAGAAGCCATGTGCAACAACACTGCTGTGCATGGCTGGTGTCGCGACTATTATATGACCTGACGCCTCCACCAGATGTTCACCAGTGACTTGTTTTCCCCACTATATATACTGTTGTGTTTTCTCTTGTATTATCAGCAACGACCAAGCTCCCAATACACGAATGGTTCCAATAAAAATGTCTTCAGTGTATATATGATGCTCTTGTTTTATTTCTTTCATATTCTTGGTACTATCCCCATGAAGGTTATAATAGCCAGCCCATGAAGGTTATCATAGCCAGCCCCATGAAGGTTATCATAGCCAGCCCCATGAAGGTTATCATAGCCAGCCCCATGAAGGTTATCATAGCCAGCCCCATGAATTTTATCATAGCCAGCCCCATGAAGGTTATCATAGCCAGCCCATGAAGGATATCATAACCAGCCCATGAAGGTTATCATAGCCAGCCCATGAAAGTTATCATAGCCAGCCCCATAAAGGTTATCATAGCCAGCCCCATGAAGGTTATCATAGCCAGCCCCATGAATGTTATCATAGCCAGCCCATGAAGGTTATCATAGCCAGCCCATGAGGGTTATCATAGCCAGCCCATGAAGGTTATCATAGCCAGCCCATGAAGGTTATCATAGCCAGCCCATGAAGGTTATCATAGCCAGCCCATGAAGGTTATCAGAGATCATGAATAAGGTTATCATAGATCATGAAGAAGGTTATTATAGCCAGCCCCATGAAGGTTATCATAGCCAGTTCAATGAAAAATATTATTATAGCCAGCCTCATGAAGGTTATCATAGCCAGCCCCATGAAGGTTATTATAGCCAGCCCCATGAAGGTTATCATAGCCAGCTCCATGAAGATTATCATAGCCAGTCCCATGAAGAAGGTTATCATAGCCAGCCTTATGAAGGTTATCATAGCCAGCCCCATGAAGGTTATCATAGCCAGCCCCATGAAGAAGGTTATCATAGCCAGCCCCATGAAGAAGGTAATTATAGCCAGTCCCATGAAGCAGGTTATCATACACAGCCCCATGGAGTTTATCATAGCTAGCCCCATGAAGAAGGTAATTATAGCCAGTCCCATGAAGAAGGTTATCATAGCCAGCTCCATGAACTTTATCATAGCTATCCCCATGAAGGTTATTATAGCCAGGCCCATGAAGAAAGTTATCATAGCCAGCCCCATGAAGGTTATCATAGCCAGCCCCATGAAGAAGGTTATCATGGCCAGCACCATGAAGAAGGATATCATAGCCAGCACCATGAAGGTTATCATAGCCAGCCCCATGAAGGTTATCATGGCCAGCACCATGAAGAAGGTTACCATAGCCAGGCCCATAAAGAAGATTATCATGGCCAGCACCATGAAGAAGGTTATCATGGCCAGCACAATGAAGGTTATCATAACCAGCACCATGAATGTTATCATAGCCAGCACCATGAAGAAGGTTATCATAGCCAGCACCATGAAGGTTATCATAGCCAGCACCATGAAGAAGGTTATCATAGCCATCACCATGAAGGTTATCATTGCCAGCACCATGAAAAATGTTATTATAGCCAGCACCATGAAGAAGGTTATCATAGCCAGCACCATGAAGGTTATCATAGCCAGCACCATGAAGAAGGTTATCATAGCCAGCACCATGAAGAAGGTTATCATGGCCAGCACCATGAAGGTTACCATAGCCAGCCCCATGAAGAAGGTCATCATAGCCAGCACCATGAAGAAGGTTATCATAGCCAGCCCCATGAAGGTTATCATTGCCAGCACCATGAAGAAGGTTACCATAGCCAGGCCCATGAAGAAGGTTATCATGGCCAGCACAATGAAGGTTATAACCAGCACCATGAAGGTTATCATAGCCAGCACCATGAAGAAGGTTATCATAGCCAGCACCATGAAGGTTATCATAGCCAGCACCATGAAGAAGGTTAGCATAGCCATCACTATGAAGGTTATCATAGCCAGCACCATGAAAAAGGTTATTATAGCCAGCACCATGAAGGTTATCATAGCCAGCACCATGAAGA
This sequence comes from Cherax destructor, assembly GCA_009830355.1. Classification (NCBI taxonomy): domain Eukaryota; kingdom Metazoa; phylum Arthropoda; class Malacostraca; order Decapoda; family Parastacidae; genus Cherax; species Cherax destructor. The sequence continues at coordinate 22,746 of WNWK01007702.1, read as the reverse complement.
AGGTTATCATGGCCAGCACCATGAAGAAGTTTATCATAGCCAGCCCCATAAAGAAGGTTATCATAGCTAGCACCATGAAGAAGGTTATCATAGCCAGCCCCATGAAGGTTATCATGGCCAGCACAATGAAGAAGGTTACCATAGCCAGGCCCATGAAGAAGATTATCATGGCCAGCACCATGAAGGTTATTATAGCCAGCACCACGAAGGTTATTGTAGCCAGCACCATGACGGTTATCATAGCCAGCCCCATGAAGAAGGTTATCATAGCCAGCACCATGAAGAAGGTTATCATAGCCAGCACCATGAAGAAGGTTATCATAGGCAGCACCATGAAGAAGGTTTTCATAGGCAGCACCATGAAGAAGGTTATCATAGCCAGCACCATGTAGGTTATCATAGGCAGCACCATGAAGAAGGTTATCATAGGCGGCACCATGAAGAAGGTTAGCATAGCAGCACCATAAAGATTATCATAACCAGCACCATGAAGATTATCATAGCCAGCACCATGAAGGTTATCATAGCCAGCACCATGAAGGTTATCATAGCCAACCATGAAAGTTATCATAGCTAACCCCATAAAGGTTATCATAGTCAGCACCATGAAGGTTATCATAGCCAGCCCCATGAAGGTTATCATAGCCAGCCCCATGAAGGTTAGCATAGCCAGCACCATGAATGTTATCATAGCCAGCACCATGAAGGTTATCATAGCCAGCACCATGAAGGTTATCATAGCCAGCACCATGAAGGTTATCATAGCCAGCACCATGAAGGTTATCATAGCCAGCACCATGAAGGTTATCATAGCCAGCACCATGAAGGTTATCATAGCCAGCACCATGAAGGTTATCATAGCCAGCACCATGAAGGTTATCATAGCCAGCACCATGAAGGTTATCATAGCCAGCACCATGAAGGTTATCATACCCAGCACCATGAAGGTTATCATAGCCAGCACCATGAAGGTTATCATAGCCAGCACCATGAAGGTTATCATAGCCAGCACCATGAAGGTTATCATAGCCAGCACCATGAAGGTTATCATAGCCAGCACCATGAAGGTTATCATAGCCAGCACCATGAAGGTTATCATAGCCAGCCCAGAAACAGTTTTCACCCTGAGTCACTTTTTTTTTTTAAAGCATAAGTAATACATAACACATGACAACATAGAGTGTACAAAGAACTTGAAAACATGACACATATATCTCACTCCATGGAACAAAAACACCCAGTGACGTTAATATCAGGAATAACAACGCCACACACCAATAAACATTATCACAAACCCGTGCACATACTCTTATGTTTATACAAATATTCAAGAAAAACATACCCCATATACATTTCTACACAACCATTCCTCAATACAAAATACAAACTGAGGCAAATTAAGCTGCCATGCCATGATCCATTATAATTTACAATAACGACAACAAAAGCGTATAAGGATGCCCCACATCCATCACTCCATTACCTAACATGAATGGCAACATGAAATAGACCTACACAAAAATAAACAAGCACATATATAAAAAAAACCCATAGAAGTCCTGCACAGGAACATAATGGCCGTACAATTATAATAATAAGAAAAACATACAGATCAGAACACATATATTGTACAACTTCACTATAAAAGCAACCATATATAAGAAACACCATCACCAAGCCACATATTTCACATCACAGGCACAAACCCAGACGTTTATACCGGTGCACAGCATCCTCCCAATACTTGCAACATCCGTCTACTAGAGGTATCCTGGTCAAAACTATAAAAGTACAGTACAGGCTCACCAAGCCTGACACTGTTTTGTCAGTAAATCTATCGCAGTGCCCTGGTGGCAGGTCGCCTATTCCACGAGTCGAGTTATCACGCGTGTCATCGTACAAGAGGACCCCACCATGATCTTATCTTATCACACAATAGAGCGAAAAACTAATGTCAAAGACATGGGAGTGATCATGTCAGAGGATCTCACCTTCAAGGACCATAACACTGTAGCAATCGCATCTGCTAGAAAAATGCCCCTACGTGTCTCCACCTGCAAAGTCGAGATAACCCCCGTCGTCTCTCCCCTGACATAAAGCCCCCCCATGTTTCCTGAAGTCTGAAGTCTCAAGCCATACCGGTGCAGATTATCCTTAGTCAGGTCGTATCCCAAAACACCCCCCAAGTCTTCGTCTGTCCTTACTGCAACGTGCATCCTCCTAATACAAAATAACCCGTCTCTATGCCCACCCGAGACCCAAGGACCCCCCCCCCCCATTTGCACAGACACATCACTACTTGCACACTCCTAACCCACACATCCCTGCAACCGCTCCTAAAACCCAACCTTTTCTCCAACCAGTCCCCTTTCATTGGCCGCCAGTCCCTCTCCTCAACACATCCAAAGACATAGACCTATAACCCTCCGAAAAAGCCCCTTCCCAACGTCTGCCATACAGCTCCTGGTTCCTACATCGCATCCTATAAAAACGAGCTGCCAATGCCTTGATTCAAACCATACCCCGCACTTCCCTCATACCCCAGGCTACATGTATAAAATCCAAGACTAGATGCACCAAAGCCCTTCGAACGTTGTCCTGACAGCCTCCAAAATCCAAACTCACCTCCCCCTCCCACGCCCCTATCTACCCTTCCAAACCATACCCGCATGTCATCCAACCCTTCACAGAAAAACACGCATGATACGCCGTATCGAAAGACTCGCTATGAGGACACAACCAATCCCTTACTAAACCCATGCAGAAAAGCTGTGCCCGCGATGCCAAAATACCATGCAGGAAATGGTATCCAGTTTCCCTCACCCTCGATGCACTTTCACTTTTCGTAACCAGTACCCCACCCACTTCCAGTCATACAGTGGGAACTCTGCTTTTCCATATACTATCTCCTCGTTTTCCCCCACCCTATCGAGCTTACTCACCTTAAACTTCCCGGGGTCCCTCACAAACAACAAAACCCGTAAGATCTCCTCACATACTAAAACATCCCTGCCTCCCCACCAGCTCTGCACCACCTGCATACCCTGATCTACCCGTGCCCCACGATACCCCCCTAACCAGAAATTCCTGCTTCACATAAACACCCAATAATCTACGATGCAAAGGTATTAACCCCAACCCCCCTAGCCTCACCCTTGCCATTACTATTCCCTGATTCAACCAGTGCCTACCGTAACTCCAAATAAATCTCAAGACTCTCTTCTGCAACCTTGCAATATCCTCATCAAGAAAAGGGTACACCACACCCATGAACCACAACCTACTATAAATGAGCATATTAACAACTATTACCCTTTGCAAAAGGATCACCTCCCAAGGTTTCCAACCCCCCAATCATGCAAGAGTCGCATCCACAACCACCCCTGAATTAATTCTACTTGCCAATTGAACATCCCTACTAAAAGACACCCCACATATCTTTAACCTGTCTACTAGCACCCACCCACATCTTCTTCCCAACTCCCCCCTACCCACCTCCATCAACTTGGACTTAGCTCTATTTACTCACATCCCCGTTGCTCTCCTGAAAAAAAAACCCTTCCTCACCAACCTATAAAAGGGGTCCTGAAGACACGCAAAAAGAAGCTGCAACAAGGGACATCCCCATCGCTGCCCCCTCCCCATGCCCACAGCCTCCCCCAACTTCCCATTAACCTGTACCCTTAACTTTGCCCCATCATAAAGCACGCATGATACGCCGTATCGAAAGACTCGCTATGAGGACACAACCAATCCCTTACTAAACCCATGCAGAAAAGCTGTGCCCGCGATGCCAAAATACCATGCAGGAAATGGTATGCACTAGCATACCTCAAATCCTACCTCACTAATAGGTACCAGTATGTCACTATTAAAGACACATCCTCCACGACACTACCACTAGACACCGGCGTACCGCAGGGAAGTGTCCTTGGTCCCCTGCTCTTCCTCTTATACATCAATGATCTTCCCAATGTATCACAACACCTGAAACCAATACTCTTTGCTGACGACACAACTTATGTCATCTCCCACACAAACCTTGCCACGCTTAATACCATTGTTAACGACGAATTAATAAAAATATCAACATGGATGACTGCCAATAAACTTACACTCAACACTGATAAGACCTTCTATATTATGTTTGGCAACAGAACAGATGATCCACAATTAAACATTAAGATCAACTCTACACCTATTGCTAGACATAACGAGGGCAAGTTCCTGGGCCTTCACCTTGACAGCAGCCTGAAATTCAGCACCCATATCCAACACATAACAAAGAAAGTGTCCAAAACTGTGGGGATCCTCTCTAAGATACGGTATTATGTACCACAATCAGCCCTACTCACACTATACTACTCACTCATCTATCCCTACCTCACATATGCCATTTGTGCATGGGGATCAACAGCAATTACCCACCTAAAGCCAATAATAACCCAACAAAAAGCCGCAGTAAGAATTATCACACAATCCAACGCTAGGCAGCACCCCCCACTCTTCAAAGACCTAAACCTACTCACTGTCCAGAACATCCATACTTACTACTCTGCTATCTACATTTATAGAACCATTAATTCCAACTTTAACCCTGAGCTAAAACACTTTCTTGACAGTTGTGACAGGACCCATAGACATAATACCAGACATAAACATCTCTTTGACATTCCCCGTGTCCGACTAAATCTATACAAAAATTCAATGCGCATAAAAGGGCCTAAAATCTGGAACTCCCTGCCTGAAAACTCTAGAACTGCAGACACAACCTCCATTTTCAAAAGCACCGTTAAAAAACATCTTATCTCACTTACGCACCCAACCGGTAGTTAACCATACGAAAACTACTTTATCTTGCACATATCCACAGCAAAATACACTTATTGATATCTGTGATTCTCCTTAATTTGCACATTACTAACCACAGCAAAATACACTTATTGATATCTGTGATTCCCCTTAATTTGCACAGTTCTAACCAAAATTCTAATACAACTATTGCTTCATAATACTTAAGCTAGTCATAAGTTTGCCTAAGACACTCCAATATAGAAACTATATTATGCCAATATATCACCTTTATCATTAATATATAAACTAATTGCTAACTTCTTATACTAATTGTTAAATTCTCAATGTTTAAATTCCAGTACCTAAATTTTGTAAACCTAACCTAACCTAACCTTACAATCTGTATATTCATTGTGTAGCTATTGAGTAAGACCTATCATAAGACTGCCTGAAAAGCCTAGACATACCTAGGCATATTATTGGCCATCTTGTAATATCAACTTTAATGTATAACTATAAGTACCCCCCACCTTGTATTACATGAAATAAAGAATTTGAATTTGAATTTGAATTTGAATGTGTGTTTCCGGAGACGTGCTTGGCATTATACTCACCCCAAGGTCTTTCTCCTTTGATGAGGTTTGTAGCCTTTGTCCACCTAGCCTGTACTCTGTCAGCGGTCTTCTTTGCCCTTCTCCGATCTTCAAGACTTTGCATTTGGTGGGGTTAAATTCGAGAATGCAGTTGCTAGACCAGATGTGAAGCTTGTCCAGGTCTCTTTGAAGTCCTGCTTTGTCTTCGTCCGATGTGATTATCCTCATTAATTTCACATCATCTGCGAACAGAGACACTTCTGAGTCTATCCCGTCCGTCATGTCATTCACATATACCAAGAATAGCACTGGTCCTAGGACTGACCCCTGTGGTACACTGCTCGTCACAGGCGCCCACTGTGATACCTCATCATGCACCATGACCCATTGTTGCCTCCCTGTGAGGTATTCCCTGATCCATTCCAGTGCCCTTCCTGTTATACACGCTTGGTCTTCCAACTTCTTTACTAATCTCATATGAGGAACTGTGTCGAAGGCCTTCCTGCAGTACAGGAAAATGCAGTCAACCCACCCTTCTCTCTCCTGCCTTACCTCTGTTACTTTATCATAGAACTCCAGGAGGTTTGTTACACAGGATTTGCCTTTCCTGAATCCGTGCTGTCTGGCATTGATTATCCTGTTCTGCTCCAGATGCTCCACTATTCTTTTCCTGATGATTTTCTCCAAGACTTTGCTCACTATACACATAAGTGACACCGATCTATAGTTTAGTGCCTCTTTTCTGTCTCTTTTTTAAAGATGGGGACTACGTTGGCCTTTTTCCATATCTCAGGTAACTGCCCAGTTTCAAGGGATGTATTGAATATTATGGTAAGTGGCACACTCAGAACCTCAGCTCCTTCCCAAAGAACCCACAGGGAGATATTGTCCAGACCCATCGCCTTTGAGGTATCGAGGTCACTGAGTAACTGCTTCACCTCCCCCTCAGTTGTGTGTATGCCTTCCAGCACTTGATACATCCCATGTAGGTGACGCACCCCATTCTGTCTACCCAGCTGCCTTCCTGCCTCCACTGTGAATACTTTCTTAAACCTCGAGTTGAGCTCCTCACATACCTCTTGATCATTACTTGTGAGTTCCCCATCTTCTCTCCTCAGCCTTATCACCTGGTCCTTGACTGTTGTCTTCCTTCTGATGTGACTGTACATCAGTTTCGGGTCAGACTTGACTTTCGATGCTATGTCATTTTCGTACTGTTTCTGGGTCTCCTTCCGTACCTGTGCATACTCGTTTCTAGCTCTTCGACTAATCTCTTTGTTTACTTGGGTTCTTTGCCTTCTGTACCTTTTCCATTCTCTGACACTCTTAGTCTTCGCCTCATTGCACCTTTGGGTAAATCAGGGGCTCTTTCTGGTCTTCCCATTTAATCTTTTTCCTTTGGGTATAAACCGTTCCTCTGCCTCCTTGCACTTTGTCGCTACGTATTCCATCATTTCATTTACTGACTGTCCTTCCATTTCGCTTTCCCACAGAACCTCCTGCAGGAAATTCCTCATACCCATGTAGTTCCCTCTTTTAAAGTCTGGTTTGTCTCTTTCAGCACCGTTTTCCCTCTCCACATGTAGCTCTACAATGTACTCAAAGCTCAGCACCATATGGTCGCTGGCTCCAAGGGGGCTCTCGTGTGTTATGTCTTCGATATCTGAGCTGTTCAGAGTGAATACAAAGTCCAACCTTGCTGGTTCGCCCTCTCCTCTCTCTCTGGTCGTGTCCCTGACATGTTGGTGCATCAGGTTTTCCAGTACCACGTCCATCATCTTATCTCTCCAAGTTTCTGGACCCCCACGTGGTTCTTGGTTCTCCCAGTCGATCTCCCTGTGGTTGAAATCGCCCATGACCAGTAACTTTGCTCTGCTCATGTGCGCTTTTCTTGCCACCTCCGCCAGAGTGTCCACCATTGCTATGTTGTTCTCGTCATATTCCTCTCCTGGCCTCCTGCAGTTCTGTGGTGGGTTATACTTGACTGCAATGACTATCTTGTGCTCCCCAGACTGGATGGTACCTACTATAAAGTCCCTTTCTCTACACACCTCCATTCCTTCCATTTCCTCGAATCTCCAATGGTTCCTTACGAGCAGTGCGACACCTCCTCCCCCTCTGCTACTTCTATCTTTCCTCAGGATCTGATATCCCTGTGGGAAGATTGCGTCTGTTATTTCCTCATTTAGTTTAGTTTCTGTGACGGCTATGATGTCTGGGGACATCTCACCTATTCTTTCATTCATACTTATTCGTGATTCCATCCGCATTTGTGTGCCAAACCTTCAACCTCTATTCCAATACTGTGGCCCTGGGGGGATCTTGGTGGGTTGGGGTGTGTGGACAGGGATCCCATAGGGAGTTGCTGCATGGGTGGGGGGTTGTATGGTTGGAGTGTGGGTTGGTGGGGTGGGGTTTGTGATTGAGTGGGGTAGTTGTGATGGTGGGTTTTGGGTTGCTGGGGTGGGGACAGGGGGAATGATGTGTGTGTGTGATGTTAAAATATATGGTTGCCGTTGGGTTGCTGTGATGTGTGTGTGTTGTGTGTGTGTGTGTGTGTGTGTGTGTGTGTGTGTGAGAGAGAGAGAGAGAGAGAGAAACAGACAGATACAGAGACAGTCAGACAGACAGACAGACAGACAGACAGATAGACACAGACAGACAGACAGACAGCCAGAAATTACACATATGAAATGCTTACTTGTCGTTACAGGAGCTGGTGTTAAGCTTGTCTTCTGCGTTTACTCTGACTTATCTACATTTTAAAGCTTACAGAGGCTGCAGCACACACTACTCTCTCTTGCACCTCGGATCAACACTACCACGTTACTTCTTAAGAAATCTTCTTTCTTACTTTCGAAATTGTGGTCTATGTTCTCTCTCTTGACAGTTCTGGAGAAATGTCTCACATGTTTCCCAATAATTTTACGATCGTTTATGGTAATCACATTTCTCTTTGTCAATAAGGCAGCTTCCCTGTCTTCCTTTCTTTCCCCCTAATCCATATTTCTTGACTTTAGGATCTATTTTATGTGTTGATACAGGCACGTAGCAATGAGCTTCCTGCTATAAGAACTTCAGGCCTGAGCGAGAACCATGAACTTCATGGTGTTTCATCTCCAGGCATGGGCATCGTACTGCTGATAAAAATGAAGAGAAAATCACAGGTTACAGAATGTTACAAAAGCGATATCTATTAGCATAGAAATCTACCAGAAAATACTAAAAAGGCAACCTATTGATACCCGTCTATCGTCTGACCCGTGATTCTGCCTTTGTAACAATTTGTAGTTGGTTATAATTCTGGCCCACTTTTGGGTTTACATAGAATTGAATCTGGGTAAATAATTACCAGTAAATATAGTTTGAGAACTTTAATGAAAAAAAAGGTGGCTATGTACTGTTAAAATTTATGTTCCTGGAATTAGTGTCCTACACATCACCAGGTGTATAGCGTCTGTTATTAATTATGAATGTTCAAGATATCTATGATCACAAACTTAAGTTGTGCTGTCAGTACAATACTCATAATGATAAGCTGTAATATCGGGTACGTTACCGTACGTCATTGTACTCTACAGTACCAGAATGTGTGTGTGTGTGCGTGTGAGTATATAGATTATAATTCTTTTAATCAAAACCAAGCTCTAAACCCACTAGGGTCATACAGCAGAGAGAGTGCATAGAACATGACTGACAAAATTATTAAGTTCCTAAATAAACTAAGTTCTTACTAACAGAGAGGCAGTAAGCACAACTTGTTTGGAAAAGTAAACACAAAAACAGTATAAAGGGATCCTTTATTGACTACATTTCGTCCACACAGTGAGTTTAACAACTCACAAACACATCTACCTGGGTGAAGAGTACATGAGTGTTCATAGGGTGGAGAGTCAGGTGCTGAATGCTGGGTAAGTTGGATTTGAGACGGACCTGTAAGGAACCGCCGGGAATGTTTGGTAGGTTGGATCTGAGATGGACTCCCTCGGGGGGGGGGGGGGGTTGTAGGATAACGCTGAAGAAGTTTCTTGGCAAGGGGTTCGGCTATGTTATAGAAGCCATTGTTCTGGTTGAAATTGTTCGATATACAGATAAGGGATGGTTCCAGGATTCTGCAGTATTGAGTGTTTTCTTCTCTGGGTCTTGCGTTTCTGTATGAAGGCATTCGTTTCTTAAATCGTCCGATCTACCTGCGTACTGGTGTTCTGAAATACATGTTTGGAGGTCTTTGGATGTTTCGCCCACGTACAATTGGTTTTAATCGTTGTCAGGGATTATGAATACCCCTGCAGAGGATTGAACCTTGTCCTATCTATTACTGACAAAGACCTTGATGGTTGTGGATGTGGAGGTAGATACGTGGAATGAGGTAATGGAAAAGATGTTGGAAACGTGTTTGGCAATGGTGTTGGTGGGGAGGACTATGTATCTCTTCTCGGCAGTGTCTTGTCTGGGTGAGTTGAAGATGTTATATGCCAGGCGTCTGCAGTCTCTAATGAACTGACGAGGATTGTGAAGTTTAGAAAATACTTGTTCGATGAGCGAGCATTCTTCCTCAAGAAACTCATTGTTACAGATTCGGATTGCACGAAGGAAAAATTATTATTATAATTATAATCAAATAAAGCTATAAACTGACAAGGGTCATGCAGCACTGCGGGGCAGAGTAGTGCCGGGTTTATGAACAGGTAGTTTTAAAAGGGATCAGAGGTATGGGAAGAAAGGGCTGGAAGGGACGCTAAAGGCTATACATCAAACTTCGTTTAGTAAAGCAGTTGCTGACAAAAAGTAAAAAAGTAAGAATAAGTCAAAGTCAGGACCGTCAGAAAGGAGAAAAGATAAAGTAAGAGTGGTAGAGCAGTGGCGACGGTGGAGGTAAATTCTGCGAGACAACCGAAACTGGGACCCGACAAACCTCATAGAGAGGAATAGGGTGTCACTCCATAAAATACCCATGGGTAAAACGAGTATGGCCGATCCAGAGGCTGGAACGTGCAGTCCCCTGAGAATGGCAATGGTGGTAAGAAGACGGCCACAAACCCAAATACATAACGTGGTTTAATAGAATGTAATTTGTTATGGTGCATATGTGACCATCGTTGCTGCTAACAGTTGGGAAGATGGGTTTAGATGGCCCCTGAATTTAATGCCTCTATAGGAAACCGAAAGATCACCTACCGCTGACTGCACAGCAATGTGCCCAGGGACCCAACAGAAAACGATATCTTTGTTTTTGGTAGCTACACAATGCAACCAAAGTTGAATATGAAGGTCCAACGGACGAGGGGAATCAAATTGTTTAATAGCATGTAAAGCGCTGAGGGAATCCAAAATGATCACGAAAGCCGAAGGAGACATACATGTAATATGAAGAAGTGCTGTGAGTGCTATACAACTCGGCTGTAAAAATATTAGTCGAGTCTAACAAATGACCCCGGAAAACATCGTCAGGGAACACCACCACGAACCCAACACCGTCAGAAGATTTAGAATCATCTGTATTAACACCAACGGCACGGGCATGAGACCAGAAGTGATTAAGAAAAAGAGAGCAAGAAGCAGCTGAAGGTATGAAGGCTTTTGCGCACATGAACATACAACGGAGGCAACTGGAGAGAAGACCGGAGTGAGTGAAGACGAAGAGAAGAAGGATGTAGTAAGCATGGGCGCCGATCAAACAACGGACCTCTACTAATGTCGGAGACCAACCTATACGTAGAAGGAACATGAAGGTCATGAGAGCGGACAAAATAACGAAGGCAATGAGCATCACGACGATCAGCTAAGGAAGGAACATTCGTTTCAGTATAGAGACCTTCAACAGGGAATGAACGAAAAGCACCAAGGCATAAACGTAAACCTTGATGAGTTGCAGGAAAAGCCACATAATAGATTTAGTCGTCATAATCCAGCACTGACAAGACTAGAGCGGAATGCAACCGAAGAAAAGTCCTATGATCCGCCTCCCATAAATGATGCGCAAGAATTTTAATGAGGTTCAGCCGACCATGGCAAGCTGCTTTCAAAAAGGAAATGTAAGGTTTCCATGTCAACCGGCGATCGAGCAGAAGGCCAAGAAACTTGAACATATCACATTCCGGGACACGCGAGCCGTGCAAGTACAATGGAATATCTGGGACAAGAGGACGTCTAGTGAAAGTAATGAAATGGGTTTTCACACCAGAAAATTTAAATCCATGAGAAGTGACCCAATGGGAAACAACCGCATTCTGAAGAGAGGCCACTACCTGGCGACAGTCAGCGCCTGCATAAGCTATAGTGAAGTCATCGACATAAAGCGACGACCAAGTATTCGATGGAAGAACGGACGGTAGATCATTTATAGCCAAAAGAAAAAGGCCTGAACAAAGTCTGGGGAAAACGAGGCACCAACACGAACACAAAAATGTCTTTCACATAAGAAAGCAGCAAGGAAGGACGGCAGATTACCACGGAGGCCTAAGGAATGTGCCTGTGCTAAGATGTTCCATCGCAATGGAGACTGCACTGGTGAGAGCAATGGGATGATAGCGAGAAGTATCATGCTCCAAAGTGCCTGGTTTGCAATACGGTAGTACAATGGCAGATTTCCATTGTTGAGGGAGAACCCCTCGCGTCCAAATAAGATTTAAAAGACGTAAAAGGATTGTAAGGACTGTAGAATGCAGATGCTGTAGCATACAGATATGAACACCATCGGGCCCAGCCGCCGATGACAGGCAAGTGGAAAGTGTGGACTCTAACTCTTAGAGAGTAAAAGGTACGTTATAAGGCTCCATCCCATTTGAAGTAAAATCCAAGGGCGATTGCTCCCTGGCAGACTTAGAAGCAGGAAACGAGGGACAGAGGTGAAGTCCTTGGGAGACATGGACTTCCGTGGCAACTTCTAGAGGTTCCGCAACACTTACACCAGCAATTCTCAATACAGGAGCTGGGTCCGGGGCTCACTTGCCACACAACATCCGTACCTTCTTCCAAACTGAGCTCATAGGGTTAGTCGAGATAATAGTAGGAACGTAGACTCACGTATTACAGTCAGATTATATCCATAACGGCTCCACGCAGCACGCTTCAAGCGCACTGCACGGGCACATGCAGAGACCACTAAGGCACGCATGTTTGAGAATGCCTGCTCAAGATTTGAGGAATAGAACTTGGCACTGCAGTCAAAACTAAGGTCGAAAACTGGTACACCAGCTCACCAGTAGAGGACGAAGAAGGGTCCCCACAAAAAGCGGTATTAGTCCCAATTCACTCGCCAAATTGCCAACAAGTGCTACGAGGAGGTCAGGAATACATAGAAGTAAGACAAATAAGAAAGTGATCACTGTCATGCAAATCCGGGAGAACAGACCAAGCGCAATCAAGTGAAATTGACGAGGAGCAGATAGAAAGGTCAATGCAAGAGAGAGACTGAGTGCCAGAGTCAAAATGAGAATTCCACTCATAATTAAAACATGAAGAGGATGAGAAGTGAGAAGAGTCTCCAACTGATCACCACGTGAGTCACAGTGGGACCCTCCCCAAAGATAATTATGAGCGTTAAAAATCACTTAGCAACAAGATGGGAGGCGAGATACATAGTGTACAAGAAGGGGAGAGATATAGAGAGCAAACTGTATACCACCTATGCAAATAGATACGGGCTGCAGTATAATGCAGCAGATATCGAACAAAGACTTGTTGAAACGATATACCAACGCACACAAGAAGCACAATCTCATTAAAAGTTTCATAAGGAAGGAGATCAAAAGAATGTAACAGCACATCCCGAAATAGAGCGAATAACAGCGGAGCAGACATTAGGCTCTTGTAACCTGACACACTGGAGAAAAGGGAGAGCAACACCTGGACCTCTTCCCAGTTGCCCCTGAGGCCACGAATATTCCATTGTAATTAAGTCATTATTCACAAAAATAGGTATTCCAACAATGAGAAGTGATAAAAATCTATGGGATAGTAGGGTCAGTGAAATTAACGTGTGTAGGCAACAGAAAGCGAGTAAGCAGGGAAGAATTGGAATGCAGTGAAGGAAAAGATTGCTGTGAGGGTTGTGAAAAATAAGGAGGGGCATGAGGGGGTGCCCCAGTGTCCATCAAGGGTTTCATCTCAGTATATTCGGAGATAACTTCAAGTGTTTCAGTGTACAATGAAGACATCGATACCATGACTTCAGAGACAGGTGAGGAGACAGCATGTAGAGATCAGAGAGACAATGGAAGGAACCAAAGAGGTCTGAGAGGGGAGGGGAGTATGAAGCTGGGAAGATGCGCCGTCGGGGACAGAAGAAGATCTGTGGGGCAACTTTAGAGAAAGAAGTCCGGAAGAGGGCTGGAGAAGAGGCCTGCAAGGGAACAGGAGAAGAGGGGACTACACGAGGGGGGTGAACATCCGCCTTCGTGTGAGAGCTTGAAAGGGTGTGAGAACTAGGCTCCAATGTCGAAAAGAAGAGCTGTTGAGGAATTGTAAGCACTGGAAGAATGCAGAGACTTGGGGTTTGGGGACAGACTCAAATTCGCAGGTGAGAAGCGCGTGCAAGGTCTCATAGACATAGAAACTAGCGGGCGAGAAGATGAAGAATTAGAGGCAGTAAGAGGTAAGAGGTGGGGGTTTCAGAGGGAAATCCCGCAAAAGAATTAGAGATGGGGGTATCCATGGAAGACACGTCACTGGAGGAGCTGGTAGGCGGAGGAACTGCCAAGGTTGAAGGTCTCCTAACCACTCGAGAATAAGGAACATGAGGAAGATTCCCCTTGCTCTCCTTAAGACAATGGATTTCAAGTTTATTAAAATAGACCTAACATTGGCGTGAATAAGAACATAAGAAAGAAGGAACACTGCAGCAGGCCTACTGGCCCATGCGAGGCAAGTCCAAGTCTCCAACGGCTTAAGCCAATGCCCCGACCCAGCCAGGTCAGGTTACATTCATTTAAGGAAGGAGCACTGCATCTGACCTAGTAGCACAAGCTAGTCAGGACCAACTCACACCCAACCGCACCCACTCATATAATTATGTAGCCGATCACCTGGTCAGGTCAGGTACGTAGCCCCACACGTCACGAGAATGGACTCCAGGCCGTACTCAGTACAGCAAGATCACACTGAACACATGCCAGACCAAGGATTCAGCAATAAAAGGCGCTACTCATGTGGCGAAGACCCTCAGGGCACCTTGGAGGAGGTGCAAGCCCCCTCCAAGAAGGCCAAGGATCAACCGAGTGGCAGGGATACTGCCCCAGGGCTGGAGCAGCAGGTGGAAGCTCTCTCCTCAGGGGACCTAGTGTCGCCAAGGGCCTCGGAGACCAACAGCTTCAGTGGCCCTCAATTGAACTCCCCATCAGACTCGGGGACCATGAAAGTGAGCCAAGAGCCTGCTCTTGCCTCCCAGACAACGGTGCCAGGGCCTGCCCAGGAGCCCAGCCCGGAGGATCCCGTCTCAGATGGGGTGGTGAAGTTTACCCTGGTGGTCAGGGGAAGGAACCGGTCTGGTCGCGCTCAGACAGCCAGTTCCTCCAACAGGTTTATATTCCCCACCTACGAGATGGTGAGGGAGTTCGAGACAGCAGTCCCCTCCAGCAAGCTAAGCTGCGAGATCACGCTCAGGGGGGAGATCCTTGCCAAGCCTCGGGACGAGGATACATACGACAGGATCAAGACCATGGCTTTGCAGAACCCAGGGATAAGGGAGCTCTTTGCCCAGGACAAGGTGGTGAGCAAGGGGGTTGTCGAGCATGTCCCTGTGCCCATCCCAGCAGAGCGCTTCCTCGAAGTGCCCAACATATCCAAGGCCGAAAGACTGACTACGGGAACCAACAAGGCACCGACTCGGAGCGTGTTGATCCACCACAGGGAACCCCTTCCTGCCCCCATACACCTAGGAATGTGGGGGAAATTCAAGACCCGGGTCTATATAGACGGCCCGCTCCAGTGCTACAATTGCCAGGGATTCAACCACATTGCAGCCACCTGCCAGCATGTGAAAAAGTGTGGGGTCTGCAGCAAGCAGCACGACTCCAGGGACTGCATAGCCCTGCTCAGGTAGAACAACCCCGAGATTCAACGCCCAGAGCCCAGATGTGTCAATTGTGGGAAGAGGCACCATGCCTGGAATCGGAGCTGCCCTGCTATAACGCAGCGGTGGCAACAGATGCAGCAGCGGCACGCCCCTACGACGACCACAGCAAAGCCCAACACTCGGGGCCCCCAGCAGCAACAGACAGGGTCGACGACCAACCCATGGAACACTCAGCAGTGGCCACCAGGGACACACCACAGCTTCCTAGAGCCAGCCCACGACCTGCAACACCGAGTTCCCTGTGCTGGGTTCCCGCCAGACAGGACAGGGTACAGCTCCCGGCACGAACCAGGGCGGCCAACGACCCGGACAAGCGCCAAGGCCTCAGAGAAAGCAGAATCGTGGGACGAACCAAGCCCGGCTCAGGGATGCTGTGCAAGGGGCTGGGGACACACGGCAACAGACCCCGCCGACCCACCAGTGGAGCCCCCCAATGCAAAGTCAAGACGTACGTCCCCGTGAGCAACGAACGAGAACCTTCCCGGGCCAGCCAGATCGCCCAGAGAGCAGTGCAGGCCTACACAGCAGCAACTCAGTCAACGGTGGATACAGAACAGCAGCCCCAGATCCCAATGGAGACACCAGCAGCCGCCTCGCCCCTGAGCGATGGGGAACCGGACCCCAAGAATGCCCGCTTCACCTCGGGGATCATGATCATCATGGAGTGCATTTCAAACCTGCTCCCGTCTATGGTGGACCGGGAGAATTGCAGAGAGCTCCTAGGCACCCTTCTCAGCTTGGTTCTGCTGGACCCGAAGTCGTCAGCACAATTGCAAGAACATCTCGGCAGGGTCTTCGCGTTCACAATCAAGAGGAGACAGGAAATGATGACTCCATTGAGGAAGTCCATGGACGAGCAGGAGTGGATGGAGTCCGAAGGGTCACTCTCTGTCTGCGACAGAAAATCCACCTCGTCGTCGAAACGGCAGTCCAGGAGGCAATCGACGTTTTTCTGCTCCAGGAGACCTTAGTGAACCCGCCACCGAACCCACAGCCACGCATACCGGGATTCTCGGCCTACCTACAGCGAGCTGGAGCCCCCGCCAGGGGCATGGCAGTCTAAGTGAGGAACTCCATTCCCCACTCAATCGTCAGCGACCCCATCAACTGTGGCGAAGGGTTTGAGGTGCAAGCTGTCACTCTGCACCTACCGGCCGGGCCACTAAAGATCTATAATGTGTACCGGAACCCGAGAGTCACCCTCGACCTCTCCGAAGTTGCAGCTCTCGCTGTGTCGCCCAGCCATGGCGTGCTGGTGGCAGGGGATATCAATGCCCACCATGAGCTACTGCGCTCGGTCACTCCCACAAATGAGACAGGCAGGCACCTGGCAGCAGTGCTGGAGGATGTTCCCGAGATCGCCCTCCTCAACACAGGAGAGCCGACCCACCACTATGGCAACCGACTGGATGTCACGCTTCTCTCCCAGATGCTACTTCCAGGAGCCAGTTGGGAAATCCACCCTCTTCTCACCAGCAACTATTTTGCAATCGTCACCACTCTGTCGCTCTCAAGGCACCCTCCTTACTCCCCACCTCCACTGGCAGTGCGTCCAGGACGTCATCCAGCAGTGGTGGGAGGAGACTGATCTCTCTGACGACCCAGATGAGGCTACCCAGAGCCTCCAAGCAGCTTTCTCTCGAGCAGCCGAGGCGGCAATAACACTCACAAGGGTCGGGGGAATGCCCAAGCGTGATTGGTGGTTCTATGACGAGGCAGTCAAAGAACAAAACCACCACATCAATCGTGCCCGTAGGTTACATCGACGCAACCCCACGGCTGGGTCCCTCAGGCTTCTGCGAGAGGTGGTGTGGCACGCACGCCACATCTCCCACAGGACACGTCTGGCAAAGTGGTTTGAGTGGTGTGCTTCCTTCAGCCACTACTCTACCCTGTCTGAGATCTGGAAGAAGATCAGCATAGCTACGGGAAAGCATAGAGGCGCTGTGCGTGCTCACCATGACCCGGCTGGGGAGGCAGAGAGGCTGGTGGTACTTTTCACATCCAGGGCAGCCACAGCCCGCCTACCCCAGGACATCCAGGACCTCCAGGCCACCCTCCTCCCTAGTAGGACTGCCAGGATTCTAGAGGCATCCCAGGCACAAGACGACACCGACGCCGAGTTCACCAGTCAGGAGCTGCAAGCGGCCTTCAAGACTTCACGGGACATGGCCCCCGGGCAGGACGGGCCCCATCGCCAAACCCTTAACGATGGTTCGCTGGATGGAGGGGAGCCTATGTGGGTGTGTTTAACATGCTCCGAATAAAGGTTACATACTCTTTGCATGCAACACCCCCACCCCAAGAGGGCTCAGGACTAGGCTTCCACCTCAAATGGGTAGAGTGCCGCCATTGCACATTAAAATAATGGGACCGCCTTTCCATCCCGCTCATTAGTTAAAGCTAAACATTTCTCGAGACATAAAGTCCATCTTTAAACTTAAGAGTGAGACAGCAGACGGTAGGGATAGCGTAGGTCCAAGGTGCCTGCGGTCAGTAGCAGGGCACCCCCCACTAAAAAAAAACCACTAGGGGTAAAAAAAAGGGCTGGTTCCACCCAAAGTCCCTAACACATCCTAACTAAATGCAATGACTTCTGGTTTTGCTCAGGAGTTTTGTCTCTCCCATTTTGTAGAAACTTTAATGGTGACCTACGGTTAACAGCTCCTGTAGAGGGAGAAACACGAGACTGATCTGCCATAGTTTCAGTTTGTAGTTTACTCCTTATAATATCACGCAGCTGAGCAGCAGTAAGGGTACGCTGGTATTCAACACCAATAGAACGAGCGATACGCCAACAACGCTGTTGAGAGAGTTTGGGCAACTTTGGTAGAGTTAACTCAGACACTAACCATCTGACTCGAATAGGTGGCATTAACCCCCAACTTAACACGCTGTAGCACTATGCACGGTACGAATTGCAGTATACTCATACGATAGCAGAGCTGACACGCAATAGCAAAGCCAATATGCACACACACAATAGCAAGGCTGACACACAATAACAAACCAAATTGCAGAATACTCACAATAGCAGGCTGACCATAGCGAAGCGAATGAAAAGATAGCATAAAATTCGTGAAGCGTTGGCAAAGCGTAAGCAATGCCAGATAGCAAGCTATCTAGATACTAGACTAGCTCCTGCGCGAATTTCAACTCTAGGCTCAACTCCTGCTCTGTCTCCAAATTCAGCTCCCGGACAGGCCCCCATATTACAACCTCAGGTTCAATGGCCTGTTAACCTGAGTGTAAAAGGGAGCTTGGAGCAAAGAAACACAGTAGAAAATGCTTTGAATTTGTATTTCCTTCAAGCAGTTATGAATATATAAGACTTTTGTCTTTTCCTTCACCAAGTAAATAACAAAGGGCTTTTTTACACATATGTACACTATATACAAAGGAGTAGTGTTTAGTGCGTGCCACAGTTGTCTAGGCTAAGCAGCAGCCAAAAGACAGACAACTTTCCACAACCAGCTCTATGCAGGAATTCCAATGACAAACTGCAAGTGGTATCCACGTCACCTTTGTCATTGTTAAACTCGCATTTTAATTGGCTGAACCGAATCGTTGATTTGATGATGGGGCCCCATCGCCAAACCCTTAACGATGGTTCGCTGGTTGGAGGGGAGCCTATGTGGGTGTGTTTAACATGCTCCGAATGAAGGTTACATACTCTTTGCATGCTACCGACTGCAGGCACCTTGGACCTACGCTAGCCCTACCGTCTGCTGGGGGCAGTGCTTCTGCAATCTGGGGATGATGGGTTGCAGCCTGTGGCATATTTTTCGGCCAAATACCAACCACACCAGAGGGCCTACTCTACTATAGAGAAGGAGGGCCTGGCTCTACTTCTGGCATTAGAGCATTTTGATGTCTACGTGGGCAAGTCCTCTCAGGTGGTCACCATCTACAGCGACCACAACCCTCTGGTTTACCTTCAACATATGAAGAATCAAAATACCAGACTCATGCGTTGTAGTATTAGGTTGCAACCCTACAATATAAAAATTATAAACATTGCTGGCAAAAATAATACGCTAGCTGATATATTGTCCAGAAGTCATTGCATTTAGTTAAGATGTGTTAGGGACTTTGGGTGGAACCAGCCCTTTTTTTTCCCCTAGTGGGTTTTTTTTTTTAGTGGGGGGGGTGCCCTGCTACCGACTGCAGGCACCTTGGACCTACGCTTGCCCTACCGTCTGCTGTCTCACTCTTAAGTTTAAAGCTGGACTCTATGTCTCGAGAAAAGTTTAGCTTTAACTAATGAGCGGGATGGTTGAGGGGAAAGGTGGTCCCATTATTATAATGTGCCACGGCGGCACTCTACCCATTTGAGGTGGAAGCCTAGTCCTGAGCCCTCTTGGGGTGGAGGTGTTGCATGCAAAGAGTATGTAACCTTTATTCGGAGCATGTTAAACACACCTACATAGGCTCCCCTCCAACCAGCGAACCATCGTTAAGGGTTTGGCGATGGGGCCCCATCATCAAATCAACGACTCGGTTCAGCCAATTAAAATGCGAGTTTAACAATGACAAAGGTGACGTGGATACCACTCGCAGTTTGTCATTGGAATTCCTGCATAGAGCTGGTAGTGGAAAGTTGTCTGTCTTTTTTCTGCTGCTTAGCCTAGACAACTGTGGCATGCACTAAACACTACTCCTTTGTATATAGTGTACATATGTGTAAAAAAGCCCTTTGTTATTTACTTGGTGAAGGAAAAGACAAAAGTCTTATATATTCATAACTGCTTGGTGAAGGAAAAGACAAAACTCTTATATATTCATAACTGCTTGAAGGAAATACAAATTGAAAGCATTTTCTACTGTGTTTCTTTGCTCCAAGCTCCTTTTTACACTCAGGTTAACAGGCCATTGAACCTGAGGTTGTAATAATCTCAAAGGCAAGCCCTCACGGGCATGACGCCCTCCTGGAAGTCATCAACCGTACCTGGAGGGTCGGGCGACTTCCCACCGCATGGAAGGAAGCCAACATCCTGCTGATCCCCAAGCCCAGGGATCCAGGCAACATGCGGCCCATTTCCCTCACCAGCTGCCTATCCAAGGTTGCACAGAGGATGGTGCTGGAGCGCCTATGATGGAAGCTTGGTCTGGAGTCCCAACACATCTACGGCTTCACACAGGGAGTGGGCACCTCTGAGAGCGTCACCACCCTCATGGCCAGCATTGAGTCTGACAAGAGGCCGAAGATTGTCATCTTTCTCGACCTTGAGAAGGCCTTCGAGCTGGCCAGTGCGCCAACCATCCTCGACCTACTGGCGCGCAGAGGAGTGAAGGGCAAGCTGCTCGCCTGGATCGGCTCATACCTACAGGGGCGGCAGGCGCGGGTACGCTTCCAGGGGCAGGCTTCTGCCCTCAGGGCCTTGGAAAATGGCACCCTACAGGGCGGAGTCCTCAGCCCAACTCTCTTCAACGTGCTGATGCATGAGCTGGTGCAGCTGACGTTCTCAGCAGGCACCCGACTGCTCAGCTACACTGATGACCTGGCACTCATTGTCATCGGGAAGCATGGACTGTTGCGCAAAGCCCAACGCGACCTCAGCCTGCTAGCTCTGCCTCGGCCTCAAGATCTCGGCAGACAAGTCCAAGGCCATGATCTTTCGTGCCAAGGTGCCTGATACCAGGCTGAAGATCTCAGACATCAACCTGGACTGGGTCAGCAGTTACCAGTATCTGGGTATATGGATTGACAGCCGAATCTCCTTCTGCAAGTAGGCAGAGTATGTCAGGGAGCATGCTATGCAACGTGTCACGGCCATGCGTGCCATGGCCAATCCTAGGACTGGTGCCAGCCACGATATTCTCCGGATGTTCTACGTGCAGGCGGTGGGCTCGCTAGTCGACTATGGTGCAATCACCCTTTCCCATGCTCATCCCTCATGCCTCAAGCGCCTCAGCGTTGTACAAAATGCTGTGGCTCGGGTCATGCTGGGGGCCCCGGGCTGGACCAACACAGTGACTCTGAACAGAGAGGCCCAACTGCAGCCCCTAAGCGACAGGATCGCCCTCGTTGCTGCCAGGAGGTTGGCCAAATTTGTGCAGCTACCGGGCGGTGAGCGCCTGCTGAGAGACCTCCTTGACCGTCAGCGAGGCGACTTCGCAGGAGGCCGTGTCCGACTAAGGTTGTGGTCGGCTGCGGAAGTGACAAAGGAGCTCCTGCCCATGCCGCTCCTCGAGGACAAGGGATGCGACCGGCCAGTCGATGGGTACACCATGCCACCACCATGGGCACTGGAACCTGTCGTAATCCACCTTGCAAACCTGCCAGCCAGCAAGCGTCACTGTCCACAGCGCGTGCTGCAGCGGTGGGCAGCTGCAAGCATTGCTTCAGCGGAGCATCCCGAGTGTGCAGTGTACTACACTGATGGATCAAGAGACCCCGAGGCCGGCCGCACGGGTTCCAGGATATATCACTCCTCCCTAACGGCCGGCTGGCGCCTCCCAGACCACTGCAGCATCCTACAGGCAGAACTCCACGCCATCCAGAGGGCCATCCAACATGCGCTCCTGGAACACCACCAACCTCCAGTCATCCACGTCGACTCCAGGGCGGCGATACAGGCCATCATGCATAGGGAGCCCAAGGATAACATCCGGCTCCTCACCGCCATCAGAAGAGACCTACACTCACTTGACAAGCAGGGCCGGCAAGCAACAATCAATTGATTACCAAGCCACATCGACCTTGCTGGGAATGATGCAGCGGATGGGGCGGCTAAGTCTGCCACACTTGCGACCCAACCTACGACTACAATTGCCATTAGCCGCAGGCAGGTGCACCTGGGGGCAGCTTCGGCAGCCAGATGCCCACTACCAGCACCGGGAGAATCTCGGAGCCGGCACTGGTATGACAGAGCGACACGTAGGGAGCCCCCACCAAACATGAGGAAACTGAACAGGGAGCTGCAAGTCAGCATCCACCGCCTGCGCCTCGGCTACCTTACTGCAAAGCGCCTCATCGAACGCATGAGTGAGGAGCTTTGCTGCAACTGCGACCGGATGGTTCCAAAGCCTCTAGTTCACTACATGCTTGACTGTCCTGCGACGACGTCCATCCACCGCAGGCACTTCCCGATGGCACCTGGGGATCTGACCAGCGAGGACAAAGCAGCCCGGCTTGTTTACCTGGCCACCCATGACTTGGAGACACTGCTCCCAGTCCTAGCCCCCACCCACCCCCACGATGACGACGCCGGAGAACCCCGACGACGACCAAGACTACCCACTACAGCTATTCTTTCTCTCACTTCCTTCTTTCTTATCCCC